>SKCR01036119.1:0-227521 GCA_019454045.1 Zanthoxylum bungeanum
GTTGACATGAATCAATTTTTTTCTGAGAAAACGAGTGAGTAGATGGAAAAAGTGTTCGTCTAATTTCACTGACCTCTCTTTGTTGTTACTTGTTAGTATTCGCATTATTTGACTCCTTGTTAATTGGTAAAAATACAAAATTAGTCAAAACACTGAAAGATAAATTTTGACAGCTGCAAATCTAGGTTACTGTTGCTTAATGATTTTGGTGCCGTTTTAGCGCCAACAAAATATTGATAGCGTATTACTGCTGCCATGGTTACCGCTGAAGCCAACAGTAATATTGGTAGCGTTCAGTGTCTATATATTATTAATGGTAGAATATACGCTAGATTATAAGTTATGAAACACACGTTAGAGTATAAATTAACATAATAAATAATCTCATATTATGATATTATGATTTTGTGAGTGTTAACACTAGCGTTATTGACTGTATTTGGCGGAACGTTTTAACGTTAACGTTAACGTTAGTGAAACACTCTATCAAACGTACCCGAAGTCTTTTATCACATATTATTTTTTTTAGGTTTGTCAATTCCAAAGATAATAAAACATTATGTGCGTGAACTCTCTCCTCGAGCTTATATATACAACATTTTTATGTTAATTAAGTATCCGAGCACAAAATTTGATTGAAATGAAAATTGTATATGTAAGTTCCATTTTTATTGGCACTGTCTGTGACAAAACAAGTTCAATTGAGTTGTAATAAGTCTTGTAATACTTGGAGTAATTGGACTGGTTTTTGGCAAAGCTGGAGCATCTTCGTTAGTGGCGCGTTCGTTTCAGAGTTCGAACGTGTTGCGTTAGTGGTACGTTCGTTGGTGGGTTCGAACGAAACATTCCAGAGAGCTCGCGTTCGTGATGCGTTTGAACGAAACATTCCAGAGAGCTCACGTTTGTGGTGCGTTCGAGTGTCGTTCGAACGAGTTTTTCCAGTAAGCTCGCGTTCGTGGTGAGTTCGAGCGAACGTTCGAACGCGACTGCGATCTGGACTCGTTTTTGAACCTTTTCATTTTGAAAAACCCTAGATCTTACCGCAATTTATTTATTTGTTGGATATTGTGGTTGCGTGTTGTGAATCCATAGTGACAATAATTAGGATTTGCCTTGATTATTGTGTTATATTCCGCATAGGGTCAGAACTTATGATACTTACGAACTTTCAGTATATTTAGTAAACCAATTAAAGATAGTGTTGGATATTTTGTCATAATGTCAACAACCTAAAGTATACTAAATACACCTTCAATTTAACAAGCAAAGCTACATTCTAAGCTTAGAATAAGCTCGCACATCGACAATGGTAACTCAGCAACTTATCAATAGTCATAAACATATAACATAACCAATTTACCTCACATAAAACATTAATATTAGCTAAAGCTCAAATTCAATAAAACCTTTTTATTTTTTATTTTTCATTAAAAAAAAAATAATAAACCACCAATTTAACATCCATGCTTCATAAAGCAGATATTAGTAAACCTATTTCATTTGTCTTTTTTTTTTTTTTTTTTTTTGCTAATTAAAACCTTCCATTTCACATGTCTATGCTTAAGAGAGCAAAATATTTAAAACATTTATTCCCTTATTCATAAAAATCACAGTTTCAACAAAACAAAAAAAAAAAAAATTTGTCACGGACACAAATGTCCACACCAGGGACAACAAAAAATAGATATTTTGGATTCATTTGAGAAAACTTATACCTCTCGATTATTAGTATTTCGATAGACCAAACACCTCACAAAATAACTCAAGAGTTGTCGTATTAATTCTATTTTTTTTCTTTATTTCATTGATATGTAATATATAAATAGCAAATACAATCCTAAAGATAATTATTGTTTAGGATAATAACATTAATTAGGATAACAAGCATATCACCTAAATTATTAAACTACATAAAATATAAATATTTTTGTAGAAAAAACAAAATAAATAAATAAATAAAGAGATCATAAAAAAATTCCTTAAAAAACATGCCCATGGTGATTTGGTGTTGAAAATTTACGATACAATATGCGACGGAAAATTAAAATTCTTAAATTCTAAACTTAAATTTCCAATTCAAGATGTTTATTAATTTTCATGCTTCATGAGATTATTTATATTTGAAACCAAAAATAAAAAACTTACCTTAAGCCTTTACTATTAATTGAGTTTGAAAGAATCCTTAAACTCGCTCCTCATATAATCTTCAGAGCCACTAAAACGCTTGGCCTCCAATAATATCCACACAAAGTAGAGAGTTAAGGACTTTGGATTTCTCAAATCTAAGATTATGTAGGTGTCTTTTTTTTAGCTTTTGATTTGAGTTGTTTTGATCCCCAATCAAATTAGGATTAATATGATAATGATATTATTTTATCCTATTATTAATCCACCCTAATAAATTAATTATTTTTCTATTATTTAATTAAATTAATTAAATAAAATTTATCAATCCTAATCAAATTAGGATAAAATAAATTTGAAATTATAATTTAGTACAATTACTTTGCTTAATTTTATTCAAGACCCTATACTTTTGGAAATTATAAATCGACCTCTGTACTTTTGGAAATTACAAAACAGCCCCTAATTCTAGATTGCCATGGCTTAAAAATTTCAAGAATTTCATTTTTATCCATAATTTCTGAAATTATGAATTTTCCCTAAAGTTTAAGAACTTAACATTTAAGTCATAAAACTTAATTCTATATATTTTATCATTAACTCATCTATACTTTAAAGTGTGTGACTCATTAGGTTCTTCTTATGTTGGCAATGGAGATAGTTATAGACTTCATAAGTTTAGATAAATTAATCTAATTAATTTATCATCAATTAACTCCTTAATTAAGAAACTAATTTCCATGGATCAAGAGCGGCATCTAGTAATGTATCATGACCCCCAATTAAGAAAGAATACTAAATTTAGTGAAACTTATTCCGTATACGATTACTATATGATTCAATCCTTTCGCCTCATACATATCCCATCAATGATTTTAGAGCATGGAAAATATCTACTATATTAAATTATGACTATTAGAATATTGACTTAAGCTGATAATATATATAGAGAGTTTCTGAAACTCCTTTCAGAACTCGCCATGGCCATGTGCTTATATTATCACTCATGTCAAAGTGCGCCTCTTGGGATATCGACTTTATGTTATCTAGAGCGGCGAATTCTTTATCGATCCCTTACTATATTCATATGTTTTTCATATTTCCCAATCATGACCCTATGCGCAATCTCGCTATGGATTACGGAGGTGTAATGTCAAAGCATATATGATCCACATACAAGATACCATTGAGACCTCAAGTTTAAGGATCATTCATACTATCGTAACAAAGAGAAATCTCATAGACATATGGATAACACTCCATATGGGTTCTCAAGCGGGTCAGTTCGATCCACTTGTTCTCCAACAAGCATCCATATGTTAGACTAAATGAACACATTCACTAATAGCTTATGAGATTAACTACCTTCCTTCGACTATGAAGCATACATATCATATGCTGATCTAAATTAGATTTATCAATGTCCTAGTGTTGATAATCCTAAGATCGAGAACATTTAAGAATGACTGGATCTCATAAATTAAACTTAATTTAATTTCTTTAATCGTCATTCTAATGACTTTATTTGACAAGTATTCAAAATTATTTACAGATAATACTTATAAATAAACTGCCAATTTTTATTAATCAATGCAATAATATAAAATTATATATTTATCCCTATTAGATCTAGGACATATAACCAACATTTGGAACACTAACCTCCGACGGGGGCGTCAATTGCCGGTCACCAAAGATACTCACTCGTCAGTAAATCTTTTTTTTCTTTTTTGTAAAATTCGTTGAGTAACGACGTCTCCAACCCAGCACCATTGCGCTAAAATGGTGATGAGTTGATGCTCACCAGGCGCCAAAATGACGCCAGGCGTTGCATTTTACTTTTTTTTGTCTCCCTCGAATTTGTTATAATTATATTATGGCCTTATATCATTTAAGTTCTATACAATTATATCTTTATTTAATCACAATTAAACTCTATTTAATCTAATATATTTCAATTGTATCTCATTTAATAATTAATGAATTATTAAATATATATTTGTTTAGGTTAATTATTATTTATATAAACAATTTATATTGATAATGATAAATAAATTATCATTATTTGGAAAAACATAAAAATAAAGGAAAATACCTTATAAATTACAACAACGATTTAATAATCTGGGAGATCATCACCAGGTCCTCCAAGATTATTCAAATATTGACCAAAATATTCAAAGGTATTTTTGAATTCTCATGGGATTTTTTTTTCCATAATTCTCGATTATTCATTTTGTAAAAACTTGTGTAGTTTTGATCTGTAATTGAATGTAATACTCCGGAAATTCCAACGGCTACTATGCTAAAAGTGGCATAATACATGATATAAATAATGTTCAAGTATGTATGTGCTCATGAAATGATATTTTGGACATTCAGCAAATTCCTTACAGTTCCGATACGAAATTTGTTCGATATTCCACCCCGAAGAGCTCTTAATATTTACGCCATAATATATTCATACTTTCTCCGATTTTTATAAACTTTGTATTTTCGGAAATCTAAGACCAAGACCTACAACTTCCGCGTTGGACATTTTTCCAAATTCGAATCAGGAGTAAGTCAAAGATTATGATTATCGTGGCTGCTACAGTAAATTATTAGGGTGATCTAGAATTGGGTGATGTGGCACTATCCTAGCCACTCATGCCAAACAAAAAAAATCAGCTCTTTGCTTATAAATAAGGCACTATTCACTCATCTTTCTCAAGCCAAAAACGTGGGCATGGGTTCAAGAAAGCTTTCCAATTTGTTTCTTCATTCTCATGGGAATTTAGATGAAATTGTGATGATTTCCAAGCTCCAAAACACACAAAGTAAGTTCTATATCCTCCTTCCCTCTTCTAATTTCAGTTTTGAGCTTGAATAATAAAAACCTCAAATTATTATTCATGAAATCTAGTTCCAACTTTGTGCATTAGAGCTTGAGACGAGTTGATAACATATGTAATCATGCACTTTCATGTAGATATAAGCATGTATTAGGCTTATTTATCAAATTATCCAAGTTTCCCCAATTTAGAAGCGGCTGAATTTTAGTTATTTGGGGCAGATTTGAATGCTTAGAGAGTGAATAATATGGGTAAAAAAATTTATAGGATGTGTTGGGAATGGTTAAGAAAGTAAAACCTAAAAAATGATGAAGTTTTGACATTTCGCACACCAAGTGTTTGACGAAATACCCCAATGAGTCAAAATAACTATTTGGAAAAATTTAGCACAAAGTAAGTCAGGAATATGGCTAACTGAATAAAATCGAAAGGCAGGCATAATTCGCGAGTTAGGCAGTGAACTCAGTTTACAGGGCATTCTAGACAGGCTGTGTGTTTATGCTTGTAACTTGAGTTTTAGACATCAAATTGACGAACTGTAAAACTTTGAGTGAACTAGACATGATTACGAATAACATATCCAAAATTCAAAATTTTTAGACTTAAGACGTAGTTACACCGAATTTTTAAAATTGGTCGCACTGCAATAGTCCACTGGTTCTGTGTTAACAAAACAAAGCATACAAAAATTATAACTTGAGTTCTAGGAATCAAAATCACGATCCGTAAAAGCTGAAATGAAATAGACACATAAAAGAGTATTATATTAAAATTTCAGCCCCAAATTCAACCCCGATTAAGCGCACCGAATTTTCAAATTCAGTGTTAGTGCACTGACATTTTCTAGAAATATGGCAGAATATGGAGTTTTGCGAAGTAGCTTGTGAGATCTTTGAACGAGCGTAGTAAAAATTGTTAGACCACCCTAAAATGTTAGTAACATAGCGAGGATGAGTTATCATGAATAGCGAATAAATTTTGTTAAGCAAAGATATAATTCGCAACCTTGGTACTAACGAATTTTGCTAATTCTAGATTATCATCAGGAGATGTGGTTCCGCCACCGTCACAAGACGTAACGCCCCTAGACCCCAAATTCAGAGTCAAGAGGGTAGCATAGATCTGTACCCTTGGCTCCAGTTCAGTGGCTTGGGGGACAACGAGATGTAACGCCCTAAGACCACTAGTTTAGATGCATGTGGGGACGGCGAGACGTAACGCCCTCATACATCCAGATTTACAGAGACATATGTACAAAGACATATTTTGAGAAACAAGAATTTTAAAGTTATGATTTTCAGAAATGATAAGTTTAATGAAAGAGTTTTCAAGAGAAATCAGTTTTACAAATATATCAAAGTTTTACATAAAGAAAGAATTTTCAATAAACACATTTTTTTAAAAGATTTCAGTTTTAGAACAATGGATTTTCAAAAGTATTTCAGTTTTTATTTTAAGCCGTCCACTCACTAGATCGTTCAAATGATCTAGCCCCCCACCCACAGGGTTTCTGTTTTGTAGGTATGCTTGGAGGACGAGCTCAATAGGATGGATATTGATGGCAGTCACTAGGGTGTTGAGTCCACCAAGTCAAGTCAGAGACACAGTCAGTCATAGTCAGAATAAAGTTATGTATTAGACAATTGTATAGTCAAGATTATGTGTATAATATGTTAAAGTGTCTATGACATAGTTATATAGTGTATTGTATTGTGTTCATAGTTATGAGTATATGAGATGCATCTTATGTTGTTGAGTTGGGCAATGATCCCACATATGAGTTTATATTTGAGATGAGTTTAGTAGTGTTGATCAAAGTCAGAAAGTCAGAGGCTTAGGGGGATAGGTTGACCTATTCCCTACCGGTAGCATCTCTGGGAGAGAGATGTTACAAAGATGGTATCAGAGTATGGTCTAGGGAGTCAGTGACTGCAATGGGTAGAGTGTTGTTGTCTTGTATACGTAGTATGCCCGGAATACTCGTATGTAAGATACTACCTCTCCAATATCCGATCCTCGAGTAAGTCCTATAGATATGTTAGTAATAATTCCTAAGATATTCGAATATTATTCCTTATGAAAGCAAACATACTTTTTATCCAAGTTGAGAATCTTTATGTAGTTATCTTGGTCTATTATCATAAGTTTAAGATAAGTTATGAAACTAGACAGTAAAGTTCTAAGAATATCCACCAGGGGAGTAAAAGAGAAAAAGAAAACTATAAGAAAAGAAAGGAATGTCGTACAGATGCTTAAAGTAACCAGAAATAATAAAAGGTAGAGATACAAAATGAAATAATAAGAAAATGCCAGAATTTATAGTAGAAAAAGGAAATAATAAGCCTGAACAAGAAAAAATGTCCTGGTAAGATCCATTCCCTCATTAGAAAGTTCTTTCAAGTAGATCTGATAGCCTTTGAGTACCTCGTGTAGATAACAAGTTACCCGAATAGCGAAGAATAGTCAGAAAGATAAAAGAAACGAGAAGTCTGATTTAGTTGTGGAAACTCCTAGTAGACTTGAGATACCAAAAGAGGACATAGAGATTCTAGACTCCAAACCCAGGCTCGTAAGCAAATAAAATGAATGTCGTAAGGAAGAATGATTAGTTTCCTTAACCAAAGAATATGATATAGATGTGGTCCCAAGCTACTAAGATTTCGAACCTCTCAGTGATACAGATTAAGGAAGTTATACTGAAAGAACCTATCATACATATCTTACATGGGTAATAGACTCTACTAGGACACATAATACTAGAACAAGGACATCGATATTCATTGAGACGTAAGATGCCTGTCCCATCCCTTACCAACATAGACAAAGCTAATCGTATGAAAACTTGGTATATATAATGCTATGCTCTGAGACGATGACAGTAAACCATGAGAGATGGTTCACCTAGAAAAAGACCAAAGAGGCTTCTAAGGATAGAAAAGAAAGAGCCCGGCATAAACTAAGATTAGTAAATTTGCAGTACCAGTAAGGACCCATAAATCAGACCAATGCCAGTAGAAATTTGTGTAAGCTTAAAAGGACATACCCGTGAGATTAAAGATACTCTGGAGTTAATAAGAGTACCAATACGAACAATAAGATTAAGAGCCATAGTTGTAGCCTATAGCAAGAGCAGAGAGCAGAAATCAAGAAAGGAGCCTCTAAGAATGAACCACCTCTAGCCTCGATAGCACAGCTTAGAGTTAAGATATATGATATGGAAATAGTAAAGAAGGATGCAGAAAGTGACAAGGAAGTTCAATACATATAGTGACATAGATAATGTAGCTTGAAGACAGTAACGCAAATGGAGACCTCAGAATAGTTGATATAATTTGTGGAACCTAAAGATATGGAGAAGTCAAATCCAAACAGAACAGATGACAATTCTTCCTTCCAGTAGCCCCTACTTTAGTAAGTATACAGACACCTAACCAGACATAGAAATCATGTTTTCATCCCTCAATTTAGAGCTCAGTAAGATTTGAACAAGTGAAGAAGGATACATACAGGACAGACAAATCATTAGGCAGCAAGATAGTCGAACCAAGGAATTAAGAGAATCTAGATAAAAATAATAAGATTGTAATTTTTTATAAGAGCTGAAGTAGTTTGAATCCACAGTAAGCCAAGCTAAAATTAAAAAGGTGATAACCGATCCATTGTGAAACACATGTCCTCAAATAGGAAAAAGCTCAAAAGAGTAAAGGAACCAGAGAGAGCAATCCATAAAAATAAGGTATACGACTTATACAGAGCTTCTCACCATACTAGAGAGGAATAAAATATGTAGGAGAGCAACACCAAAATAAAAGTATTAGTAATGATACCCTAACCTGTCGAAGATGATGAAGCTTCCAAAAAAATAATGACATAAGAGGTTCAAGGAGCTGAGATAAGGAGAAAATCTAAGTAATAGAGCAAACTTCGAAAGAAAGAATAACAGAAGGAGTACGGTATGATTTTTAGAGAGCATGAACCTTAAGGGAGTTCTCAGTAAATGACAGTATGACCAATAGCAAGAATGAATCAGGGGTAAAGTCGAGAATGAGGTAATCTAGGTAGTTATTAGTGGTAGTACCTTAGTGCAAGAGCCAATATCAGATATGTAAATAAGGAAACCCTAGAATTATGAATGGGCAACATGTACAACTACAACATGTATAGTTAGTGAGACCACCACGACAAGGAAGGACTTCAGGATCAGCCCCACCCTTTCAACCCTCATTAGACAACAACAGTAACGATGGACAACGATGCTCGTCCCGATACTATTTCAAGAAACAAGTGAATTCGTGACGTATTACAGTATTTCATGAGGTATGGCAAAGAACCTTTAAAAGGTAATACCCTTCAGATAATAAGACAAAGACATAGATCACAGAAGTTTCAGGTATAGAATAAAGTATAAAATAAGACAAAAAGGACTTTAAGCAAAAGGTATGGAGGTGGAACTGTTAAGGTATGATGACAATTGGAAAGAATACTAGATAAGCAATGACAAAAGTGCGTAACAGCAAGGTTTCCTAGTATTGGAATAAGACTGGAACTCTATTATTAGAAATTGAAGAAAAAAAGTATCAACATAATATATTGTGGAAAGCATAGCAGCGAACCTTTAGGTGCTAGTGTAAGACATAAGTCTTAAATTAGAAGATAGATAACAAGTAAAGCCGTACGTCTCCCTTCGCAGCGCACCGTTAGGGATAATGCTTAGGATGACTTGTAGTAGACTTATTGAAGTATAACTTAAAAAGAGCCAAACTAAGTATACAGATATCGTCGAGACCAGGACAACACCTGACCGAATAAGACTATGGGAATAATTGGAAGCGGGATATCCTAGAGTGCAACCAGGCAAATAGAGCAAGTAAGTGTAAAGACAATTAACCATATTTATATTAGCAACAAATATAAAGGTATGTGATGAGTATGAATATTAACCAGAAATAAATCACCAGCATCGCTGAATATAAGAAGCATCGATAAACAACAAAAGTAAGCTAGAATTACAATGAGAATTTGACCATGAACCGCGAGGTCCTAAGTCTCACAGATGGGCATAGATAAGAGAACTTGAAGGACATAACTGATAAGCAGTTGAAGCTTAGCAAGGAGAAAATAGAGAGTTAAATAGATAAATTAAGAGGAAGAATGCCAAAATCAGATCAAACATGTGGAGCTAAGAAAGTATTAAGTATGACAATTTTTAATAATGGCAGGGATTACTCTTGTATATATGTACCCAAGAGTTAAGATAGAAAGTGAAGAAACCTAACTATATGATACACAAGTATATTTAGAGATGTGAGGGCACTAGCTGATAAGAATTCATATATATATTCATTGAGGTCACATGACACCAGTATGACTTAGGCATGAATATACTTCTTAGTGACCAGATTGGTATAAATCCCCCATAAAGACTCAGAACTGCTATTGAAGATTAACGATTCAACTTGAGTAGTGATGGTACAACCACATTAGCATTTATGTATTAAAAATTCAGTTAAGACCTTACAAGTCAAGCATGTTTGGGTGAGAGCAATAGTAAGATGAGAAACCGTTTGGAAAGTCTTAAGAAGTAGTAAATATTTAAAGAATTGAATGAGGTGAAGTAAGAAACGATCTCAGGGTATCAGACAGAAAATGTAATTCACTTGAGCACCAGTTCGAGGGAAACCTAAGTTCAGATTTTAGAGATTGAATACTTCTGACACATTTTCGGGAGGTTGCGAAGTATAGAATAAGAGTTAGATAAATTTTATGGATGATAAGTTCCAAGAAGGATTTACACCTCTATATAGACAATATATATTATATGGACTTAGTTTTCATACAAGAAAAATGGTTGTTGAAGTGACTCCCAAAGATTAAGTATTCAGCTATAACGGTCGAATATAGCGTATTAGAATAGGACTAAGTTCTTAAGCAGAAAAACAGAAAGAAAGTTAAGGAAGATAAAAGTAGTAGAGACACATATGTTCTCAACCCAAGACAGACCTGAGAGTTCAACCTTAAATACAACCCCGATTAAGCGCACCGAATTTGCAAAGTCAGTGTTAGTGCACTGAAAGTTTTTGGAAAGAGGGCAAGATATGGAGTTTTGCGAAGTAGCTTGTGAGATCCTCGAACGAGCGTAGTAAAAATTAATAGACCACCCTAAAATGTTAGTAACATAGTGAGGATGAGTTATCATGAATAGTGAATAAATTTTGTTAAGCAATGATATAATTTGCAACCTTGGTACTAACGAATTTTACTAATTCTAGATTATCATTAGGAGATGCGGTTCCGCCAACGTCGCAATGCGACACCAGAGAGTTCCAAATTAGTGAGTGGACCATTTTCTCAAATTGATTTCTACTTATTTTTTTAATTTAAGACTCAGTTTTCAGCACATAGGGTGTTAGCCAAGCTTATTTACAGATATTTTATGAATAAGTATGTTTTAAGAAATATTTTAGAAAGATTGATTAAAATCATGATTTTTTTGATTTTCAGAGGCATGAGGGAAAACCCACCTCAATTGTAACTTGGTACAAATACTGGAATTGACAGATTCAGAATGTGCACACATAGTTCAAAACTAGGGATGACATATCCCCCTGGATCTCAGATTTTGGGCTAGGGGGACGGCGAGACGTAACGCCCCTAGACCCCAGATTCAGATTCAGGAGGGTAGCATAGATCCGCACCCCTGCTCCAGTTCAGTGGCTTAGGGGACGGTGAGACGTAACACCTCAAGACAACTAGTTTAGACGTATGGGGGGACGACAAGACATAACGCCCTCATTCGTCCAGATTTACAGAGATAAATTTTCAGAAACAATATTTTTAAAGTTATGATTTTCAGAAATGATAAGTTTTATAAAAGAGTTTTCAAGAGAACTCAGTTTTACAAATATATATTATAGTTATACAAAAAGAAAGAGTTTTCATTAAAGACAGTTTTCTTGAAAAGATTTTAGTTTTAGAATAATGGATTTTCAAAAGTATTTCAGTTTTATTTTAAACCATCCACTCACTAGACCGTTCAAACGATCTAACCCCCTCACACTCCCAATGTTTCTGTTTTATAGGTATGCCCGGAAGACGAGCTCAATAGGATGGATACTGATGGCAGTCACTAGGGTGTTGAGTCCACCAGGTCAAGTCAGAGACACAGTCAGTCAGAGTAAGAGTAAAGTTATGTATCAAACAATTGTATAGTCAAGATTGTGTGTATAATATGTTAAAGTGTCCATGACAGAGTTATATAGTGTATTGTATTGTGTTCATGGTTATGAGTATATGACATGCATATTATATTGTTGAGTTGGGCAATGGTCCCACATATTAGTTTATATTTGAGATGAGTTTAGTAGTGTTGATCAAAGTCAAAAAGCCAGAGGCTCATGGGGATACGTCGACCTATTCTCTGCCAGTAGCATCTCCGAGAAATGGATGTTACATGGAATTTAAATCTTTTATTAAGATTTTATTGTCCTCGTTATATTTAGTTATGGATAATATTTTTTGCTCATTTTGAGCTTGTATCATTTGGAGGTTATATTTTTTTTCCGATTCGAACTTCTTTTACTTTTGTTCAGCAATTTAAGGATTTGTCGATTATCTTCTTTGATAATGTCAACCAATTTCAAACTTTCTTCATTAGTTTTCTTCTTTAGTTTTGCGAACTGCAGCAATGATAAGTTGCATTTGACACTGAAAAGATCTATTCGCTCGGTCTTGATTGATAAACACTGGTAAGGTGTCGTTGTATTCTTTCTCAACTCGAGAGCATAATTTTCTCTGGATTGATTTATACCTATTATAAGGTTTTGAGAAATATAAAGATATACATGATAAAGGTGTGTATCTTCATCATATGTGTATGAAACACTTCGTTGATTAGAACTCATTTTTCAGCACAAGTGAGATTAAAAGATTTTGTGAAGATATGTGTCAATCATTAGTTGGTGGATGCTATTTATAGTTGTAATTGTGCAATCTTAACCATTAAATTGGTAGGTAGATGTTGGGGCAGTTGTGGAACCCATAGAGTCGGATCGGTGCCCCGGGCAGCGAAAATTGGTCTAACCAATGGATATCAAGGATAGGTGTATTTAAAATATTTTTATGTAAAACTACATTCCGATACGAGTCCGTAGGAAAAAATGGGGACCCAATCGGAGTTCGGAAGCTCCGAAACAGAGAAAAATAAGTTTTAGTATGAATCAGGTCTGTGCATCGCGACGCAAGTCTTGGGCGTCGCGACGCAACCCAAAATGCCGAGAGCATGCTGAATGTGAATAACGACGTGTCACGACGTGTAAGGGTTGTGTCGCGATGCAGATCATGCAATGAGTGATTTTTCATTTCAAAACATTACTAAACACTTCCAATTTTCTCCCAATACTTCAAATACACTTAAAATCCAATTTTAACTTCATAATCACTATCAATACATGTTTTAAAACTAGTTCATAATCCAATGCTAGCAAGCTTCACTTCAAGATCTAATCTTGATTTCTCTAAAAAGAAATGTTTTAGAGACCTCACAAGCTTCTCTAAACACTTCTCTAACTTAGGCTAATCTCTCAACAATAATTTGTGTATAGCTTACTCAAGCTTTTGCTTATGTTTGTACTTGTTCTTGTACTTATAATTAAAACATTCCTTAAGCTTGCTATTTATAGCAAAACTTAGGTAATTTTTAATTAATAAAAGTTGTAATCAATTTTAAAGTGGGCTTAATCTAATTTGTCCAAATATGTATAATTAGGTGTGACTAATCTCAATTGTCTCCCACTTTGATTTAATCCAATTAAATCAAGCCAAGAATTAGGAAATGGATTAGTTAAATGTTTTCAACTTTGATTTAATCCAATTAAATCAAGCCAAAACCACATATTATTACATACTTACAATTACCATAATATCCTTAAATGATAGAGATAATCATGATTTTACAATTAAGTCATTGTGTAATTATTGAATTAATCCAATTAATCCAATTATGTCAAAGTAAATAATCAATGTTATCCAATAACACTTGATTATCTTAATTGATAATTATAATATCGAATATTATCTTTTATCAAAAAATAATCGGCTACCTAAGTGCTCAACGAGTACACTTCATATTGGGATTCTCTAAGTTCAGATACATTCGTCATATAAGCCTAGCTAGTATGTACGCAATTCAGTCACCTCCGAATTCGCGAAGAACACGAATGACCTTTCTGAACTATACAAGTCGAGGTCATCACATAATCCCTCCGTCGTAGGCTATCCGAGTTATGCTTAGGAAACATAAAATACACCGTCAAGTTTCCAATGCGCACATCTCATGTCGACTTGTCCACGATTCTTTACAACCGATGCGATCCACCCTATGTGATCGGCTTTGGCCAAAGTCTTTAAGAATCGTGACTTTACTTACATGGATACCTAAATCCCTTATGGTACACATACGGGCCGACGAATCCTATCTTGCTTCGCACTTGATTACTGAGTACATCAGTCCACACCCAATGAACATATGGAGGCCAGACCATGAAAGGTTTCTGACATACATGACATCAAAATATTGAGGATCTCACACAAAATCAATGTTATCATATATTCAAAGGATTACATATGCTACTCGACTCGAGGAGATTCCTATTGATGGTGGTGTGTACCTCCAACTATTAGGAATCACCTATGAGTCATTCAGTATTTGCTTCAACGAATACCCACATGTCTATACGAGTTTCCAAAACTCATGGTACATCGGGTTAAACCATCATAACTTCAATTCCAATATACAACATGTGCTAGTCTTCTAGGTTATACGAATTCGACCGTATTCCAAAACCAACGACTAGTAATATTTACTTTAAGAATAGTTTACACCTAATGTCAAAATTATTATAAGGTCGATGTCATTTTTAGCATATCTATATATCAAACTAATACGCATAATGACAATACCATTATAAGGTATGAAATGAAAAATTTAGTTATTTTATTAATAAATAATAAAATGTACAAATCGGATTGGCACTCCAAGAACCAACTCCTTCAAACTCCCACTTGCTTAGTGCCAATCTGGATAGTACCGTAGTCTCATTTCCTCCACATGTTTATCGAATAACTTAGGAGGTAAGGCATTTGTAAGCGGGTCTGTTATGTTGTCTTGTCATTGAACCTTCAAGACCACTATGCCTTTTCGTTTAATTATCAATCTAATTACGCGATATTTCATTTCCACGTGTTTAGACTTGGAATGTGCCCTCGGCTCCATAGCATGCGTGATGGCTTCGTTATTGTCACAGTACAATGGGATCGAATCCGCAATACTAGGCACAACGACGAGTTCTGTGATAAAATTTCTAATCCAAACAGCTTCTTTAGTAGCTTTTGAAGCCGCTATAAATTCTGCCTCAGTGGTGGAATCAGCTGTTGAGCCTTGCTTTGAACATAGCCAACTAACAGCACCACCGTTATGGGCAAATATGTATCATAATAGAGATTTTCTATCATCTGGATCTCCCTGGAAGTCAGAGTCTATATAACACTTAACTTATAGCTCATTTTCTCCATATATCATAAACTTATCCTTGGTACCTTTAAGATATTTTAGGATATTTTTCACGGCTGTCCAATGATCATTACCTGGATCAGATTGATATCAGCTGGTCACACTGACGCTGAAACTGATATCAGGTCTAGTACATAACATATCATACATTATGCTTCCAATGCAAGAAGCATATGGCAAGTTAGACATCCCAACTCTCTCTTCCTCAGTTTGAGGTGCCATTTTCTTCGAAAGATATATGTCGTATCAGAAAGGTACATTTGCTGCCTTGCAGTTGGTAAAACCTTACATTTCTAACATCTTGTCAATATACGTCGATTGTGACAACCATATAAGCTTCCTAACTCTATCTCGGTAGAGCCTTATACCTAGTATATAAAAAGCTTCACCCATATCTTTCATGGAGAAGTTCTTGCAAAGGTAGGCTTTCACACTTTGCATCATCCCTATATCATTTCCTATGATAAGGATGTTGTCTACATACAAGACCAGGAAAACTATCATGCTCCCACTCACTTTCTTATGAACACATGGTTCTTCCTCGTTCTTGATGAATCCGGATAATCGAATTATCTCATCAAATCGACGATTCCAGCTTCGGGATGCCTGTTTAAGTCCATAAATAAACTTTAGAGCTTACAAACCAAGTTTGAAGTCTCATTGGATACGAAACCTCTGGTTGTTCCATATAGATATCCTCTTCAAGGAATTCATTTAGGAAAGCGGTTTTCACATCCATTTGTCATATTTCATAGTCATGATATGCAACAATGGCTAAAAGAATCCTAATGGATTTTAGCATGGTTACTGGTGAAAATGTTTCCTTATAGTCAATCTCAGGACGTTAAGTGTAACTTTTCGCTACCAGTCAGGCCTTAAAGGTTTCTACCTTTCCATCGGGCCCTCATTTCCTTTTGTAAACCCATTTACAACCAGTATGTTTAACTCCTTCAAGAAGTTCAACTAAGTCCCGGACTTGATTGACATGTATTGAATCCATTTCGGATTTCATGGCTTCCTACCATTTTCCCGAATCGATATCCAATATCGTTTCTTTATACGTAGTCGGATCTGTTTCCTCCAAGAGGAGAACATCAAGGCTCAAATCAGATGTTAAAAACAATCTCTCAGGAGGCCTTGATATTCTATTCGACTTACGTAGAACCTGTATTGTAGATCCTTCATCTAATTGGATCTCTGGTTCCATCTCAGGTTCCTTAATTTTGGGATAAAACTCATCAAGATTAATCTCTCCACAATTCCTATTTTCTCTCAAAAATTGCTTTTCAAGAAAAGTTGCAAAGTGAACAACAAATACATTTCGTTGCTCGGAATCAAAGAATTGATACCCCATTGAATTATCAGGATATCCAACGAATCTATATTTGAATCCCCTGGGTGCTAGTTTATCCCGCTGCGCAATTCTAATGCATGCAGGACAACCCCAAATCTTTAAATGTCTAAGACTTGGATTTCTACCGAACCATATCTGATAGGGGGTCGTAGAAACAGCTTTCGATGGAACCCTATTAAGTATGTAGGCAGCAATTTGTAAAGCGTAACCCTAAAGGTAATAAGGAAGATCTGTATAGCTCATCATGGATCGCACCATATCCAATAAAGTACGATTTCTTCGTTCAGTCACACCGTTGTGTTGCGGTGTTCCCGGGGGGCTATATTGGGCAAGAATTCCATTCTCACATAAATAATTTCTGAATTCTTCACTCATGTATTCACCGCCTCGATTTGATTTAAAGCATTTGATGAATTTACTGGTTTGTTTTTCTAATTCGTTTCGGAATATTTTGAACTTGTCAAATGTTTCCGACTTATGTTTCATCAGATAGACATATCTATATCTAGACTTATCATCTGTGAAAGTCACAAAGTATGTGGAACCATCATGAGCGGCATGATTTAATGGACCACACACATCGCTGTGTATTAGCTCCAGTAAATCTCCAGCACGGTGTCCAACACCTTGAAATGGGCCTTTGTCATCTTTCCTTGGATACATGACTCACAAATCGGATAAGGATCTAAGGTAAGATTTTCAATCAAACCATCATTTACCAATTTGGATAGACGTCTAACACCTATATGGCCCAATCCCATATACCATAATTCAGTATTATTTAATTCAGACTTCCTACTTATATTTTTCTCTATATTAAAGACAACTCTACATGTTTCCAAAACATAGTGACCATTTGATAAAGAACATTCACATTTCAATAAATTATCTTTAACATATAAACATAAAGTTCTATCCTCAATGTTTATTTTATATCCCTCTTTATCTAATATTGACAGTGATATTATTTGTCTGATAATTGAGGGAACATAATAACAGTCATACAAATCTAATTTACATCCATTTGGGATATCTAGAACAAATGTTCCTATGGCCTTGACATCCAATGTCTCGCCATTGCCAACTCATAAACTTTCTCATAGTTGATGAGTGGTGGGTGCTATACGAAACTAATCGACTTCGTCGTATTTTCTCCAAGTCTCTTTTAGATTCCATCTCTTTCTTATTCTTATTCTTCGTCTTATTCTTCTACTACTACTACTACCTTCATTTTTGACATGGTCGAATGAGCAAAACATAGAAGATAAAAATGAGCCAGAACCCATCCTTCCATTGTACGTTGCACCCCGTTAGAGCGAGTGCACTTTCTTGTATTGCTCATATTATACATGGTTAAGGTTTTAATTTTTGGCCCGAGATGATTATGCTATTGTCTAATTACCATGGCATAGAATAAAAAAGTCCTTATTTTTTAATTCGAGAATTTGAGGAAGTTTGTTCTACTTTCGATGATCAATAAATGCCCTGAGAAAGTGATTCGTCTTAAGCTTTTCTCATTTTCCTTAAAGGATAAAGCTAAGATTTGGTTAAATTCACTTAAGGCCGGAATCATTGACTCATGGCAAAATATGCAAGTCGAGTTCCTTAAGATGTTGTTCCTCATTGATAGAACTGACTATTAAAAAAACTCATCACGAACGTTTAAGAGAATGAAGGTGAAACATTATATGCTTGTTAGGATCGCTTCAAGGATCTTCTTAATGCTTGTCCACATCAAGACTACGAGGAGTGGCGCTTAATAATTTTCTTTTATGATGCCCTATCTCCTAAGCTAATGTAATTTATTGTTACCATATGCAATGCTACTTTCTTTGAAAAAACCCTATAAGGCCTTTGTGTAGGCACTGCATTTTTACACATAGAACCCGATGAGGAGTCTTATTTGGAGACAGCTACCTTTTAAGTCACGGAGGTCACGGGAAACGGACATCGGAAGGGGAAATTCAGAATAAACAAGGTTCACTGTTTTCGTTCGTGCTACGTTCGTGTTTACGTTCGAACGTCAAACGGATTGCGGGCGTTCGTGTCGCGTTCGAGGAAGCGTTCGAACGGTGTCGGTAAATCTGGTTTTGCTGCTAGCCTCACATCCAGCCCAATTAGCCCCCCAAAGCCCATAAAACACATCCCAACTTAAATAAATAAATATTAATTAAAACATTAACTAAATAATATAATAATTAAATTAATTAAATGATTAAATAAAACATATACCAAACATAAAATAAACAATTACCAACTTAAACTAAAATCATGCCTAAATTAAACAAATCACACACTAAATCAAAATATAATCATACCAAGTTAAAATCAATCAACCAATTATATTCCCAATCTAATAAGATTATTCCCAAATCTAAAATATTGTATTCCTAATCCAAGCCAATCAAATATTCAACCTTCCCTATCTAGCCAAGATTTGTCCCCCCTCAATCTTTGACTTCCCTTAACCAAACCAAATCAAATCTCTTGCTTCCCTTATCCAACACCAAATCAAATCCCTTTCCTTGTCAAACCTAACTCTTTGCCTATAAAAAGAACCCTTCACCAACCTTCTCAACCTTAGCTACTAGCTAGTCCCTAACTCATACACAACACACATAAAAAATTACAGGAAGAAGACACCCAAAAACAGTAAGCAAAAGATAAAGAGGAAACGGCAGCGAAACCACAAGGAAACAATAGCAAAAACGGAGAACGACGACTCAAAACAGTAAGACAACGAACGAGAACAGTGAACCAGTGAACCGGGAGAGTTGCGGAGCATCCACCCTTCCGACGATCGTGTACCGTACATCCGAGAGGTGATAAAAAGGTTAGACCTGAGGGTACCTTTTCATTTGTTTATATTCATTTTTTTTTATTATTATTGAATTCTATTCGCATGAGAGTCGTTTATGGATGCATGTTGTGGTCTTTGAGTAGATAAATATGCATGAATTATGAGATGTAATATGTTGTGGGTATTGGATGAATGAGAGATGTGTCAACTCTCGCGGTATATCGGATGGAAACCCGGACATAAATTTCATAGCCGATTCCGAATGGACGGTAATATGATCTGTACTCGGGCCACAACTCCACGTACCGCTTGGGTAAACGGCATCATCTTTCTTTTATTTTGTGTTGCTCTTGTTTATTTAGTTTTCTTTACTTGAATTCAATATGTTGTTTATTTATGCATGATTCAATCAAGCGCATGGGCTTAGTGAGTTAGTCCAAAGGTCCTCCATTTGGGAGACAAAGAGCCGAATAGGCCACCTTTGTGACACTACTTCGCCGCGCCGGTTGATGTGTGTTCGGTTGGATGCGAGATACGTTCAATCGAGCATACCTAGTTTGATATGATTGTCTTTATTTTTGTATGCATGATGTGATGTGACGCGCATGAGCTTAGTATGTTGGTCTAAAGGTCATCTCTTTGAGAGATCAAGAGCCCCCAAAAGGCCACCTTTACGGCAGTACTTCGCCGCGCCCCTTTATTTTGATGTTTATGCATTTTTGCCCATTTCATGCATCAGGTCTGTTCCCGTTCGAACGCGTTTACGAACGCAACTCGAACGCGCATGCATTTTTGCCTTATCATGCATCAGGTCTCATTTCCGTTCGAACGCGTTTACAAACGCCATACGAACGTGAGCATTCTGTTTCATTTCCGTTCGAACGCGCTATCAAACGCCATACGAACGTGAGCATTCTGTTTCATTTCCGTTCGAACGCGTTTACGAACGCTACACGAACGCGCACACACTGAACTGAGTCTGTCTTATCATATTCATGCATAATTGCCTCTTGGTTGATCTTTCTTATGCAAATGTGTTAATGTATTACAATTCGTATGCTTATGTCATGATAACATTTGAGTATTATTTCTTGCGGTATATCGGATGGAAACCCAGACGTAAACTCCGTAGCCGATTCCGAATGGACGGTAGTGCGGTCTGTACTTGGGCTACAATTCCACGTACCGCTTGGAAAAGTGCCCATATGTGTGCTTGTATGGTCAATATGTGTGCTTGTGTTTTCCTGAATGTGATATGTAAATAAAGTTGTATGTTCGTTGCTATCTTGATATATGTTAAGCATGCAATTTTAAATATGAGATATATGTGAAAATGTGCACATAAGTTTTATTTTGCATATGAGAATTTAGAAGCATGATACTCTTGGAAATAAGTGTTACTTAAGCTTAATTAAATTATTACATGAATCCTTTCATTACAAGTGACATAAGTAAGGGACCATTCCGAACCCAACGGTTTGAGGTCTTCCCTTGCGAGGGGTGAGTGCGGCCTTAAATCTTTGTCCCGGTTCACACCGGGTGGCGACTCCATGTTATGTAATCCTTCCCAACTAGGCCGCGAGCCTAGGAACGGTGTCGCCCAGGTCCTGTTGTCCACACTTTGATTATTTTGACTATTTAACCAAGAGTGCCTAATCTTAGGACACTAGAAATGCTTATGATAAATCGATGCTAATCACAGAATCTTTCGATGAAGGGAAACATCACTTCGCTTTAAAGGATGCATAAATGCTCGTCTAAACATTCCAGCCTGCAAGGTCAAACCAATTGAATCAAAGACCTCTTTAAGTACTAATATTTCCACCATTTGCATAATTTGTAATTTAAGGAACCACATTACGGATATTTTTCCAACATTACCTGCAATCAAAGAAGTTCTTCATATTGACTAAAATCGAACGAATGTTTTAGGACTTCAAAAAAAAAATCTTATGGTAATCTCTATGGAAACACTTATAATTTCGGATGGAGAAATCACCATAACTTCAATTGGAGGGATAATCAAGGTCAAGGAAATTCAAGCAAGCATACAAGCTCATCAATACCAAACTTTACAAGTGCCATCAATGCAAAACCAAGCTCTCCACAATCCAAAGCATGTTGTCACATATATACCATTACCCAAAAGAGAACCAACCAATGAAGTGGAAAAATTGGCCTCCTCATTAAACTCATTCATCCAACTCCAAGCCAAGCTTACATCCCAATTAACCACCACCACAACACCAATCCAAGCCAAAACTGATGCCAACTCTCTGTTGGAAACGAGACCAGGATACGTAGTGAAATTTAAAATTTTTGCCAACATCCAAAACCCAAAATCATCTTGCTTTGGTTTGTTCTACAATCCTAGACATGTTTCTAATGTTTTATTGTATAAAAACTCATAAACATTATAATATTATATGAACATAAATGGAAGTGAAAAGAATGAGAACTTACAAGAACCGAATATTATTCTAGTCATCATTCCAATATATAAGATATTAACAAACTTCCTGAACTCCTTCAAGCATCACGAATAGCCACCCAAGTGTGTGGCCTCCAAAGATGCACACACTAAAGCCAAACAATAATAACAAGGTCGATGCCTTAAGTGCACATGCATCTTGCCTTTAGTGCTAGCCTAGAAATGTTCCTAAAATATTAAACCAGTGGTTCCTCATATCAAAAAATAGAGTCCACAAATTCATGGCTTACTCTTAGCACTAGAGTTGCACACTTGTTAAATCAATTGTTAAAACATAGAGCACCATAGGGTTTTTTATATAGTTCTTTAGTGCTAAAATAATTATTTAATTCTCCAAAGTATGATTAAAAGCTATTTATATAGTGCTATAGTGCTAAGATAATCATTTAACTATCCAATATGGGATTAAGAGCTTGTTAATCTCAACCATTGGATATTAACATGATGATATGATGTGTCAGGGGCATGTTCTTAAAACCTTAATTAGGGTTTGGGTTAAATTGGAAAGTGGAATCAAAAATTAAATCTGGACTATAAATCAACCCAAGATCGGCCGACTAATCTTTAAAGTTCAGTTGACTGAACGTGTCATAAATGGCCCAATCTGATTTTCTAATTTACCACAGTGCCCTTATCCATATTCAACATCCATAAGTCACTCATTGACCTTATAAATGATTCATCCAATAATCGAATGTATTGAAATCATTTATAAACAATTCCCACAGCAATCAAACATTCTTCAATTGTTTCACTGTGCACTTTAACCATTCTCTTTGAACTTTGTTGTGTGTGACTTTTGGGGTTCCCCTCAAGTTGGACATGAAATTGAAACACGGTAAATTATAGGACATAAATTACCTTCCATTGATAGTTATCATGTAGTCGTTCAATTTCAACGACATGGTTAATGTTTAGCAACATGCCAAGGACCTTAAATGAGAAAAAAAAGATAAGTACGTATTTCGTATTTGATTTCCATATGATATAGTCCACCGAATGACATAGGGCATGGACAGTGTCTACCCATATGGTCAAAGGTTTTATGTTGATAATACCATGATTTGTGCTAAACTAAGAATCTCACATGATTCTTCTATTGTGGCCACAGTCTTAAGTACTGATCAAACATATCAACACGTGGGATACGATTCTTATGACTAAAAGTTATCCGAGAGAGATTGGCAATCATTTGTTGTATCTTCACAACCTTCATGCATTTTAATAAATGACCCAATCACACTCTATGACCGGCTTTATGAATCAGGGAAGGAAGACTGTCAAAGTTACTTAATCCATGGACAAGACTATAAAGACCTCAAGTCTAAGGACTAGTCATACAATCGATACATGAGAGTTTTCATAGACACATTGGATAAACACTTTATATGAAAATACTCGATGGTCAGTTCGATGGACATGAATCAATCATGCACCTATGTGATACACCAAGCGGTCGGAACCTCACTAGTAGCCTATGAGATCAGCTACCTCACTTAAGGATATGTCATATCAGTATGTTAGTCTATTCGCTTTGTGAATGCCTTGATTGTTCATAAAACTATGATTATAAACATTTAGGAGTAAAGATTCCCATAAGGCTTGAAAGCCATCATTTTGTTATTCTAAGGATTTTTATTTTAAGTGTAAATCATTCCATACAAATTTATACGAGACATAAATAATAAAGAAATGCCATCTTTTTTAACGAAAATATTACAGCCTTATTATATTACAAGTACAAGTGCATGTAACTCATTTATAAATTGGGTATAGGGTATATTCTTAAAAATCTCCCACTTGCACTATAGAAAAATAGTATGAATCTGGACACTGATTACGCCCAAAAAGTACTTACGGTTATCGCAGTATAGTTGGGGTGTCGATTCCTTAGAGAGATGGTTACAAAGGAATTGAATCACTTAATACGAACGTTAGCAATAACTAAATTAAAGAAAAAGATTTAATTGGCAGTTTAGATTAACGATTATGAAAAATATGTAGGAATTATAAATAGAGAAAGGCAACAAAGCATCATGAATCCTTCTTGTATCGAGTCCCTATATTCAATAGTTGATTCATTTTATTACTCAATTGAAGGTGTCACTTCCCAAACCAACAATCAAAAGATATTTCAATTTAAAACATATTAAATTCTCAAGTAATCGATGAATTATTTTCTCTATGTTAACAACACACAATGTTACCATTATGACCTATCTAACATTGACAATATACCCACGGGCAATACTGCAGCAGAAGATTAACTCATAAAACAACAATACCAGTTACAACTGGGTTCCCTAATCACACATAGAAAAAGCAAGACTATTCCTAGATGAAAATTAGTAAAACAAAATCTTTGGATTAATTATAAATCAAAAGATAAAAAAGAACAACCAAATATCGATTGTATTAAACATTGAAGATCATTTAGGAATCAAAAACATGAATATAAGAAGTTAAATACAAGAATTCATCTCTAGCTTTGCCTAGGAGATTAGTTCTCCATAGAAGAAAGAAACATAACCTGAAGATATCGGAGAGACATCTTGGCGTGAAGCTTCCTCTGTCCTCTCCCTCAAATATGTGTTTTGAACTATTTGTTTTGTATTTCTTTCCCTCAAATAGAAATTTGACTATCAAAATTTCATAGTGGGAAGTGGATCACATGACATTTATTTCAGCCTCACACTAATGACGATATCGGCCTTTGTAAACTTATTAAGTAGACCTCCAAGGTCAATCAAATTCATGTGACTCCTAGTTTGGTCTTGAACCGTTTCTTATCCTCACATTAATGAAGATATTGGATTAAGACGTGTTCTAGGTGTATACTTGTCAATGTGTAATAATGAGCTTCGTATGTACACCCTCACGCTAATGACGATATTTGGTGACTACGTTAACTCATCAAGCTACATCTAATGTTTTACTGGAGCGACCTAAGTTCCGAACACTTATACCCTCACACTAATGACGATATTTGATATAAGTAGTAAGAACCCATTCATCTCTGTATTGACAAGACGGACCATCCAATAATGCTCCAACATTACTAATACTATTACATAAATAAAGTAATCACCTAATAACGAGAGATTTATGACAATCAAGTCATTAACTTAACTAGGTCAAAGTTTTAATTTAAAACATGCAATATATATCCAATATGTCTTATACATAATTAAATAAAAATTACAATGACATAGATTCAAAAACATGTGTTGTGTGGTTAAGCCTTGCTACAGATACCATTCTGTTGGGGCAGTTGTGGAACCCCTAGGGTCGGATCGGTGCCCCACGCAGCGAAAATGGGTCTAACCCATGGATATCAAGTATGGGTGTAATTTTAAATAATTTAATAAAATACTATATTTCATTACGAATGTATAGGAAAAAAACCGGGACTGAATTGGAGTTCGGAAACTCCCGAACGAACGAAAATAAAATTGACGTGCACAATTTAATCTTTTTTTTTTCTTTTTTTTTTGTTTCCTTAATGTATTTCCTTCAAAAAATACTTGCGGTTATCGCAGTATAGTTGGGTGTCGATTCCTCATAGAGATGGTTACGAAAGAACTGAATCACTTAGTACAAACTTCAGCAATAACTTAATTAAAGAAAAAGAATTAATTGGCAGTTTAGATTAAAGATTATGAAAAACACGTAGGAATTATCATAGAGAAAGGCAGCAAAACGTCGAGAATCTCTCTTGTATCAAGTCCATATATTCAATAATTGATTCCTTTTATTACTCAATTGAGGGTTTCACTTCCCAAACTAATGATTGGAAGATATTTCAATTTAAAACACATTAAATTCTAAGATAATCGATGAATTGCTTTCTCATTGTTAACAGCACATTATGCTATCATTATGACATATCTAACGTCGACAATATACCTACAGGCAATACTGCAGCAGAATATTAACTCATTAAACAACAATACCAGTTACAACTGGGTTCCCTAATCACACATAGAAAAAACATGACTATTCCTATATGAAAATTAGTAAAACATAATATCTGGATTATAAATCAAAAGATAATAGAAAGTAACGAAATATCAATTGTATTAAACATTGAAGATCATTCAGGAATCAAAAACATGAATATAAAAAGTTAAGTACAAGAGTTCATCCCGAAATTTGCCTAGGAGATTAGTTCTCAATAGAAAAGAAAGACATAGCCTGAAGGAATCGGAGAGACATTCTGTCTGGCCTGAAGCTTCCTCGTTATTCTATTTCAAATATGTGATTTGAACTCTTTGTTGTGTATTTATTCTCCTCCCTAGGGTTTTGGACGAGCTTAGGTATATATAGGGAAGTCTCGGAGTCATTGTACATGTAAAACACGACTAAATTAAGTTTTTGGGCATCTGATGGGGCGCCGCGGCGCTGGAAAGTGGCATTGCGACGCCCAACTCTCGGGAAAATTCTATGAAACAATGCTAAAGGCGCGTCGCGACACCAGGAAGTGGGCGTCGCAACGCGTGACATAATTTCTGGAGTCATGCGTTCTGCATTTTCTGCTCTTCCCCTGTGCTTCTGATGCGTCCACAAGGTCCCAAAACACGTACAATTGCTCCAAGATCCATGTTCCATTGCTTCCTAATAATAAAAACATAAAATAAACTACAATTAAGATTAAATACTTGATAATAGAGCTGAATTAGTGATGTTCAAAGTAAATTTTTATGCACTTATCACTAGGTTTCACCCCCAATTTTCGGACTCTATATGCTCTGTGCCTTAGAGGCTTCACCTCATGTCTACAACAAAGTGTTTTGTATCTTGCCTCATTCCTTAAGGGCTCTCGTAGCGTGCCCATTCCTCGGGAGCTTTTCCTATTTGCTTGTACAATTTCCTGAAAATGAAATATTTTGTACATGTATGCATGTGTGTAAATGACCTTCGGTTACAAGCTCATTTTTCGACTTAAGGGAATGCATGAGTCATGATGCCCTTCTGCGAAGATATCATCATGTTTCGTCTTACTCTTGCCCAGGTTGTCCTTCAAGATTCCCAAATCATCGATTTTGTTTTATAAATTATTTTCATCATGCAATGACTTTTCGTCTGTTCTCAAACGTTTTCTCAACTCTATGGTATGAGCATTGTTCAAATCAAAAATTCAATTCCCATCAAAGTTACACCTTTCAAATCCTTCTCCGTGTGTAAGTGATTCTTTTACAAAGAATTACGTGCGACTCAGATTGGTTTATGCTAGTGCCAAATGTAGATTAGTGCTAACACTCTAGTTCATTTTATCCTTTCATTTGATAAGATAAGCTAACGCATAATTAAGGATCAATAAGATTTGTCAAGATTTTATTTTATGCATGGTTTATCTTTGTCCCTAGCTTCCTTAAGTCATGAAACTGTCTTTTGACACAAAGTATTCACATTTGTATTGTGACACCCTGGTTACTCAACAATTTCACCAACTTAAGTTGTTGTACATACTCAATATTTGAATTATCGTTTGACATAAATGTACTAGTGGGGTTCACGATATTCTTCGTTACTAAACAATTCAAACAGTGGAGTAGTTTTTTCACGAGATTCACCATTTCTTTTCTTTTCTCCCTCTTTTTTTTTTGCTTTGTTTGTTTACGTCATCTCCTTAACTTAGTGTCATCTCAGCCTTAACTTTGGAAGGGAATCGAATTAAATAAGTGTCAAGTGTTTTATCTATCTCTACAAATTATGTCAGTATAAATTCTTTCTAGGAAGGCAATGCAATTCTAAGCTCAAGCTATATGCGCAATATTTGGATGACATTCTGCTAATGATTCCAAAGTTAAAGAATTGCCTTAAGGATTTAGACATGCTCATTTTTCGAAAGACTGAGTTTATTTTTATTGAACATTAAAATAAAAGTCATTACACGAAAAATATGCAAATGCGATGATCTGAAACCCGATTACTGCATGGCTGGGGCTTCTTCAGGATGTGGTATTCTACCAACATCAATCAAATTCTAAATCTCATGTTTGAGGCAGGCATATCCATTTGTCTCATGCCCTGGGGATTGGTAGAAATGGTAGTATTTGTCCAAGTTGAGGTAATGAGCTACTGGGTTTGGCAATGGTTTTGGATCTAGTGGCTTCAATGGGCCTTTTTTCTCAAGCTTAATCAAAACATGAATATCGGTCTTCCTAAGTTTGAGAAATATCTCTTCTGGATGGTGTTCACTTCTACTATTCATAAGCCTTCTCCGTCACTATTTTTATACTACCCTCAACCATAGAGCTTCATGTACTTTGTTTCATCTTCTTCTATGTCCATAATAGTCTCATTCAATTGCCAAAAATAAAATGTCATAGAGGTCATCCTCCTTAATTTATTGTAGATAGAGGATCTGGTCCACTCGATGATCATTTTGATTTGGTCCTTCTCCGAGGACCGTGTCTGTATTTTTAGTCACTGGCTTCTCCTATTGGTCTTCTACTTAGTGTTTTCTAAGTCTCGAAGTGATAGATCCAGTTCCTACTCTGTGACATATTGGTAGAGGAAGGCCTCCGCTAGTGTCTTCTAGTCATCTTTTATTTTCTTTTCTAGGTTATGGTACCACACCATCGATGCTCCTTTAAGAGACATCCTAAACAATTTCAGAACCTGACACTCGGACAGACCGGTGGCACTCATCATAAACACGTACTGATAAATATGTACTTTAGGGTCTCCATTTCCATCGAATTTGGTCATATTGGCATTGTGAACTTGGAAATGAGTTATTCTTCAAATGCATGGTATTGTAGTCCATGAGGTCTTCGTGTTTACCATTAATTTTCTAGGCGACTGACTCCATTTAATCCTATAACTTTCGGAGTTCAGCTTGGGAGTTGGCCATCCTGTCTGCAACATATTTAACCATATCATCATCTAAGGCAAAGATCTATTTGGTTGTTCTATCAACGGGCTATTCATGCATATTTTCAATAGTTTCGAACCCCGCAACCCGATGTGCTGTTAGGTTGGCTATGGCATTGGCTAAGTTCTGCAACTGTTCTACAATTTTGTTCACGGTTGATTCCAATTAGATATGCTAGAACTGTAACCGCTGGCCATTTTTGAATTTGCTGATTGCTTCTTGACTAATCTACATTCCCCAATGTGCAACTATGATGGCTTCAATCAAATGTGTTAATATGATGCATGTATGCATGCAATACATGTAATGTATGAGATGCTCAATCATCAACATACATCATTTCAACCTTATTTCTCACACGCAAGTGATAAGTCCAATATCTTCCCTAGGTTTGGCTTAGCTTATGCACCAACAGGAGTGGGTATATAAACTCGTTCTCTCATATGCTAAAAGGTAAACCTTGGCTATCTCGGTTATGTTCCATTGTTAAAAGACAGAGGCCGCCAATTTATAAAAATGATTGGCCTAATATTGGGATCTTCCATTGTATAAAAATGACAAATTGGACCCTCAATAATCACAGTTGTTTTTGGGATGGGCTAAGAACGTTTAAGGATATCCAAATGGGCCAAAATAAGGCGTACATTTCTGGATGAAAGCCAGTACCGATATCAGACTCATGTTTGGTACATTTAGATTATAACTAAACATTTTAGACCCAACAAGGTTCGCATACAATGTGACCCATTGACATTTCAAAGTGTTTGGTCCAATTATCATGAAGTGCAAACTTGTCCCAGTTGAAAAGGCTCAACAAGTTTATATCTCATGGTAAAAGAATCAAATGAATTCAAATGGTTATAGCCCAATCACTAGCATTATGGAAGCTTAGTCCTATGGGAAAACAACTATTGGCTTTCAAGTGGCTTTATCCAATGTAAGACTTAGACTCTTATCGGCAAAGGCTTGTTCATAACTAGGTCTCCCACCCAAGGGTTCAATCGACCAATAAACGCACATTTTTTATACCCAATGATACGGCTTATCATAACGAGGTGTCCCCACACAATGGTTTGATCGACCAAATAGACGCACCAATATTCAAGGATATGTGCCAAGTGCTAACAAATGATGGTTATCATTACATACCAATCTATCGCCTTAAGTGAATGTGATTTCTCGATATGCAATGTTATCAGAGTTAAAAGGGTCTGCAAAAGATGAAGACATGGTAAACCTCAATCTTGACATAAATACGACAAGATATTTTTTCAGGATCTATTCTATAACCCCAATAGAGTCACCATTTGTAAGAGTGAAGCGTAGTTTTTCCGTTATGCCTATGACGTCAGCAACTACGACATTGTTGGGCTCGTAGCCCGAAGAGAGTACAGATAGCCTCATGGGGACTAAACGAATAATAAATGAGTCGCAACCTAATATAAGACACCAAGAATGATTTAAGACCGTACTAAACCTCTTGCAATGTCCAACCTTAAAACTGTTTGAGTTCAAAATGGTCCCAGACTGATGTCAATATAATATTTAGGTTCGAAGAGAGATATCGACACATCTTATAATGTCGTAACATGCAACGCAATTTATATACCATACAAGTGTGCAAATACAAATAACAAAAGCGGTAAATAAAGCTAATAATTATTCATAAACTATAACAGCATTATCAAAATGATAAAGGAACAGTTCAGAGTAAATATTTCATCAGCCTCATCTCGGAGAGGCCCGATCGAAAATTATGTATAATAGGCAAGATATAGATCATAACATTAATATCTGGTCGGATTTGATGGAAGTCTGGCAGGACATTCTACGTAAATCAAAAGCGTAAAAATATGCAATAACAAATACGGTAAATTACATTAATGGGCATGTCACAAAATTTAAACGAGATGCAAATAGATAAACAAAATAATAAATAGTAAATAAGTAGATAAGTTGTTTAAAATATTTCAAAAAATAGTGAAATAACAGACAAAAGAACAAGCAAAACAAAAAGACTATCTCCTCGTTGGTATGTGGAGTTGTATCACGAGTATCAACATACTACAGTCCATTCAGAATCGACTATAAAATTTATGTCCGGATTTCCATTCTATATACCAAAGGGGATCATATGGTCGGATATGTGTATCTCATGAATATCCGGCCGGATCTAGGATAGATCAGGGCATATATTCTTCATAGATCATAACATGCCAACAGAATTATGCATAAAATAACTAATATGCAACGAACAAACTAAAATGCAATTAAGAGAAAAAAATGATAACAAAAATAGGCATAAAATGGGTAATTGATATAATAAAGCAGTAATAGAAAAATGTTGGTGCATGCAAATAACAAAGCATCAGGTGCATACTCCCTAGCCTGACCGAAGAGGGTCTGGTCGGATATTGTGGCTACATGACGGATATGTGTGTGTTATGTCTGGTCGGATGTGTCCTAGATCTGGCCGGAGCTATTGTATCGCATGTAGAAACTAAAAACGACAGTGATAAAAAAAGGGGGTGTCCTCAGATCACATCTTTACGTTGTCTGGCTCAAGAAAATCCTATTGAGTGTTGGGCTGCTGCTTAATTTGTACCAAAAGGCAAGTAGCTCTAGGAATCAGATTGCTCTAAAAATGTCAAAGTTTTAGGATAAGAATTTCAGTGATTTTGACCTCCAGGTCCACCTTTTTTTAAGATATGTTCTCCTTCTTTTTATAATGTTAGAGAGAGATATGAGAATGGAATGAGGGATAAAATCCCTCCATGACCTCCTCTTTGTCTGAAATTACTGAAGACTGTAACGCATGATATATGTACGACCGGATGTATAATTTGAAATGTAAATCCGACCGACCATTAGTCTGTCTGTAACCTTAGCTTCTAGAAATCTGCACGTGTATTGGCCATTTAATATATGTTCGGCAAGTTGTTTAATTTTAATTTCATATCCGGTCGACCATAATCAGATCCAGTGTCTTTGGTAAATGACAATCTGAACATTCAATGATAGTTATAGCTTGTCTGGACGGATTTAGGGTTTTCAAGGTGAGTTTGGACGGATATTCTGGTTTGAGAGAAGGTAGGCCGGACATAGGTGATGTCCATTTGACTTTTGGTATATTCCCTGAAGTTTATTTTTTTCTTGGCACTCATCTTGTAATTTTCCTAACATTCATAGGGTATCCTCGTAAGTGACTCATCATACTGTTATGCGTAAAAATGCAATGTCTACAAACATGTTTATAAAACCCTAATTAGTGTTTATGTTAAATTGGAAAGTGGATTCAAAAAACAAAATTTGGACTCTAAATCAACCTGATTTTGGTCAACCGATTTTTTAAGTTTAGTTGATTGAACTTGCCATAAATGGCCTAATTCGATTTTCCAATGTACCAAAATACCCTAATCCATATCAAATATCCTTAAGCCACTCATTAACCTTATAAATGATTCATCCAATAATCGAACATATTGAAATCATTTATAAACAATTCCCACAACAATATAACATGCTTCAATTGTTTCACTGTGCACCATAACCATTGTCTTTAGACTTTCTTGTGTGTGACCTTGTGGGTGCCCCTCGAGTTGTACATGAAACTGAAACATGGTAATTTAATCGGACATAAATTACCATCCAATGATAGCTATCACGTATTCATTCAATTTCAATGACCAAGGTTAACATCTAGCAACATGCTAAGGCCCGTAAATGAGAAGGAAAAATAAATACCAATTCGGTATGCATCAAGTTTCCCATAGGATTATTCTATCGTGTCCACAGTCTTAAACACTGATCAAATATATCAACTCGCGTGGCGGGATACAACTCTCATTACTAAAAATTATCCGAGAGAGTGTGATGATCCTCTATTGCATCTTCATAACCTTCATGCATTTCAACAAATTACTCAATCACACCTTATGACCGGCTCTATGAATTGAGGAAGGAAGAATGCCGAAGTTACCTGATCCATGCACAAGAGTGTAAAGACCTCAAGTCTAAGGACTAATCATACTAATCTCTCCGCTTTGTAAATGTTCTGATTGTTCACAAAAATATGACTAGAAATATTTTGGAGTAAAGATTCTCCAAATGCTTGAAAGCTATCATCTTATTACTCCAAGGACATTATTATAAGTGTAAACCATTCCATACAGATTTATACGAGACACAAATAATAAATAAATGACATCTTATTATTTAATGAAAATATTATAGCCCTATTAAATTACAATACAAATATATGTACCACACCCACAAGTTGGGTATATGTCATAATCCTAAAACTTATAAGTTGTAGACAACATCCAAAAATCTTTAGTTCAACTCACTCAAACTTTGGAAAATGGTAAATTTCCATCCCAAAACATCCCAAATCCAAAGAACCAAAGTCATGAGAATTGTTTTCCATTGTTGACATTGAAATTCGATCAATAGAAGCCATTGGAGCATTGAAAAGTGAGAAAACATGAATTATACAATGATGAGAACTGAATATCTTATATGAAAGACTCAAAAGTCTATGAGTGGCTATGTCTTTACATTGGTAGGTGCAGTTGTATCATGGAAACCCACTAAACGAATTGTGGTTGCCAGGTCTATAATAGAATCATAGCTCATTGCATTGGATAAATACGATAAAGAAGTAGAGTGGTGGCGAAATTTTTTAAGAGGTATTTCAAAGTGGCCAAAGCTTGTACCAACAATTAACATACATTGTGATAGATAATCTACAATTAGTAGGGCATAAAGCAATATGTATAAATATAATGGTAAGTCTAGATATATTCGTCGTAGACACAATACTATTAGACAATTATTCTTTAATGAAATTATTTTTATTGACTATGTGAGGTTAAAGAAAAATATAACATATCTGTTAATCAAATAATTAAATAGAGAAGTAATAGAGAAATCATTAAGGGAATGAAACTAAAACTCATTTAAAAGCAATAAAGAATAATATTACTTGTGTTTTTCTTTTTCATGCTACATTATTACCAATTATAGAATTTTATAGAGGAAGAATTAAAGAATATTGCGAAGAAGAAAAAATATAAGACAAATTCAAGAACAGATTGAGCCTACAAAATCACTGATTGTATTGATATATATGATAAAGCAGTAGCATTATCAAAATATTAATTTAATAGAGTAAAATTTGATTTTCAAAAAAAAAAATTAAATATTCTTTTTTTTAAGTGGGTTAGATAATATATTATTTCATTAATAAATTATATATTTTTATTAATTTGTAAAAAAATATTGAACAATTGTCTAGAATGAGTCAAAGAATTTCCTGACGTTCTATCAGATAGAAAAATGATTCAAAATTTTTTAGGATGTTTAAATTATTCAGAAAGCTTTATTCCGAATCTGGCAAAAAAACGTGCAATTCTTCAAAAATTGTTGAAGAAAAATAACACAAAATAATGGACTGTAGAACATACAGAAACCGTCAAAAAATTAAAAGTAGAATGTAAAGAGTTACCAAAATTAAGATTACCAGATGAATCTGATAATCTTATTGTTCAGACTGATGCGTCCGATTTATATTGGGCAGCATTATTAAAAACAGATATTGGTGAAATATGTAGGTATTCAAGTGGAACTTTTAACTTAGCAGAGGTAAATTATTCAACTAATGAAAATGAATTACTCGCAATAGTTCGAGGAATAAGAAAATTTATTTTATTTCTTTTACCAAAGAAATTTACTATTGAAACTGATAATACTCAGGTTAAAAGTTTAATTTTCAATAAGCTGCCACAAGAACCTCAATATAGAAGGTTACAACGATGACAAGTTATTTTAAGTTTTTATAATTTTAATATTGTCCATATTAAAGGATCTGATAACTTTTTGGCAGATCATCTGAGATGATATCCAGAACATGGATAAAAACCTGGTAAAATAAATCGATTCAATCTTGATAAAGTTAATCAAGGTACAAGATAGGCAAGGCCTTATTGAAGAAGAATTCAAAAATTTTAAAGGAAGAATCTTCAAAGAGATTGAAGAAATTGAGAAAAAATTGTCATCAGTCAAAGATGAATACAATGAGCTTTTTGAAGCTGTAGATTATTATGCAGGAGATTTCCAATCTTTTGCTGATGAATTTTGGAACAGTCCACAATGAACACCAGTTCTAGGTGGATATTCACAGGATCCTTACGAGGATGTTCAGGAAAGTTTGCAAACATAGGCAAACGTACAATCTCAACGGCAAACTCAAGCCGTATATAGCCAAGACAACTTGCAACCACAAGCAAGTATAAATCAAAAGCCTGTGCCACATTCAGGTGTAAAAGAAAGTTTAGCCAAGGAATTGTTGTTAAGACCAGATTATTCTTCAAAATCGAGAACCTTTGTGATATGTGAAAGAAGCAGCCAAAATGAGGTTGATAAACTGAAAAATTTTCAAAAAAGAAAAACAGTTTCGTTTTAAATCGAAAAACCCATTTCTTCATGGGAAAAATAGTATTTTGATTTTGCAAAATTCGTTTATGAGCTTAAACAAGGAGAAGTCTTTTTTCGTTTACAAGATAAACAAAACATTTATCCAAGATTTACATGTGTTCACAATAGCTCTCCAATTTTTGTTAAAAGATTGGCAGAATTTGGATTTTTGGATAGACTTTATCCGTCAAAAGATTTAAAAGAAATTTTCAATCTCCCAAGAGATTTTCAAAATGCTGTCAGAGAATTCTCTGATAATGAAAATATTTATTTAAGATTTTATTCAATCAGTCCAGAATTTGATGGACAAAAAGTTTATGAAGCCATCCATTTGATCACCATGAGGTATGTAACAAATGTTTCCTTAAGAGCATCTAATACAGACTATAAGATGCCTTATTTCAACAAACGGTGGATGCACTATAGAAGAGCACTCAGAATTAAGGTTATTGGGAACCTGTTTAAAGACTTTTATGAAAAGGGTTACCAAACCTATCAACAAGGATCATGATGGATGATCATCATGCCATATGAAGAAGGTAAAAGATGCAGACAAATTGAAGAAAAAATAATTCAATTCATCACAGATAGATGGCCCGGCTGTCCAAAAACCGTGCTAGAAGCATGTCGATTATTGAAGCATCAACATCATCGCAGCTGGTAGAAAGAAAAAATTGAAAAGGATAACCCATAAAGAGCTATCTAAAGTGTTGGGGTTGGTGCTCAGAGCGCCAATTCCCGGTTGTATTTCTGTTAAATACTTCTATAAAACATTATTATTATGAATAATATATGCAGTTTCTATAATATAATCTATATTTTTATATGGTAAAGGCGTAATGACCCGAGAATGATTAGTCATGATACAGTTGCAAAAGCGTCGCAACGGACATTGAGAAGTATCATGACGTTGTCATTCTCAGTCTGTTTCTGGTCAAGGTTTACACTACTTGGTCAGTATAGTAAACCCGTTGAGACCGGTACATGTCGTATACTGGAATATATGATTCCAATGGTTTCTCAATGAACCATTAGTCTTGGAGACTAGTATAGACGTGTAGGTGTTTATAGCGGATAAACACTGAACGACTCACCGAAGATTCTTAATGGATGGTACACCAGCGTCAATGAGAATCTTCTTGGGTTGAGTAGCACTTGTGATTCTTAGACTTGAGATGCCATTGTGGGCACATGAGACATCTTCTACACTTAGACGGCAGTCACGTCACCGATCTATTTAGATCAGACCTCCGCCTGTTCGTTGGGTGTATATAGATCCTCAGGGTGTCATATGTGTATCAAGATAGGATCCGTCAGTTCTGTGTATCAGAGCATAGGTAGTCCATATGATTAGCAATCAGTTAAAACCATGGGCCCGTGGTAAAGTTTAGAAGTTAATTCTAAACAATCTTTTTGAGATTGCTAATAGAATAGTCGACTGGATAATCCCGATAGAGATTTGACGTTTACATCTATATCTCTGGGATTTATCCGGTTACCTGTGACGGAGGAATTATACATTTTCCATGACCTCAACCTGTATGGTTCAGCGAGATTATCCGTGATCGTCATAATCTACTGGTGGATAGATTATGGACACGAAATTTGATTTCGTGACGGATATACCTGAATCTAGAAAGTCTCAATAATGAAACATACTCGTAGAGCACTAGAGCAACATTAATAAATAATATTGATTATTTATAAAGTTGTTTAAAGGTTAAACACAAGATACATGCTAAAGAGACTAGATAGTCATTTGCTTAATTATTGTGTATTTACATTTAATACTTGATTAATTTAAATACACATTAATTAATAGTCAAAATGAGTTATTTGACTTATTTCCTAAATGAATATATGTTTTTAATATTTAATGTAAATATTATACATATATTTAATATATTTGTATTTGATTAATTAATTAATTATTTAATTGTTAAATGATTAAATTAATTAAAATATAAATATCTTACATTAGGATAATTAAAGTTAATGATGTTAGTTGCAATTGTTGACTTGAATAAATATCTAATAAAGTTGTTATTTAGACATTTAGGCTAGTTGACCAAATTGTTTTGAAATGAAATTGAAATTAATTTCCTTGTTTTTGCCTAAGTCATTTTTGGCCAAAGGCCAAATAGAACAAGTATAAATTGATTTTCATTTCATGATACACTTAACCTAATACACTTTAAAGAAAGAGAAAACTTCATTGAAGAAATTTAAAGAAAGCTTGAGAAAGAAAGAAAAATCAAAGAAAGCTTGGAATTTTAGTAAGTTTTTCAAACTTGCTATTAGAGAGGAAAATGTTCCTTAGGTTCTAGGCTTCAACATGTGATGTTCTTAGATTAATTCCTTCTTTATTTCTTTGTGTTTTTTGTTGATGGTAGTTTTAATTGAAGTGTTGAGCATGTATTGTGAAGGAAACTTGTGACTATTGTAGTTGTAAGGATTCTTTTAAGGTTTTGGAAACCATGTTGCTAATCTAGAGTTGTTGACCCACTCTTAGATGACCTAGATTTGATCTTGAGTTGTTTCATTGTGTTGAGACTTTGATTGGATGAAAGAATGGTGTTTTAGAAACATGATTTACGTATTGGTTTCAAGTTTTTGACCTTGTACCAGCTTTTGGCTTTTCATTCATGTTGAGTATTTGGATTTGTATATGATGCATGAAAAATATTTGTCTGTTTGAACCTGTTCGGACATAATGTGGTCGGCACTTTTGTGGTCGGACCTCGTCTGGTCGGACATAATGTGGTCGGCACTTTGTGGTCAGTCCTCGTCTGGTCGGACCTAATATGGTCGGCACTTTTGTGGTCGGACCTCGTCTGGTCGGACCTAATGTGGTCGGCAATTTTTGTGGTCGGATTATTACTCCATTTGATCGGATCATAAATGTGAGTAATGTTTTAGTTTATGGGCAGAACACGAATAGATTATTCATATTAGATATTGAATAATTTACTCGGTATTTTGAAAAAGTTTTGAAATACGTTTTGCGCCTTGAACCCGCGCTTCCGCTGCGCCCGACCCGAATACCCTAACATAAAAATGTAAAGAAAATAAAGATTGATTGACAAATGTGGGAGACCACCATAAAGTTATGAGAATTGTTTTCCATTGTTGACACTGAAATTCGATCAATAGAAGCCATTGGAGTATTGAAAAGTGAGAAAACATGAAGTATACAATGATGAGAACTGAATATCTTATATGAAAGACTCAAAAGTCTATGAGTGGCTATGTGTTTACATTGGTAGGTGCATTTGTATTATGGAAATCCACTAAACGAATTGTGGTTGCCAGGTCTATAATGGAATCATAGCTCATTGCATTGGATAAATACAATGAAGAAGTAGAGTGGTGGCGAAATTTTTTAAGAGGTATTTCAAAGTGGCCAAAGCTTGTATCAACAATTAACATACATTGTGATAGGTAATCTACTTTTAGTAGGGCACAAAACAATATGTATAATGGTAAGTCTAGACATATTCATTGTAGACACAATACTATCAGACAATTATTCTTTAATGAAATTATTTTTATTGACTATATGAGGTTAAAGAAAAATATAACATATCTGTTAATCAAATAATTAAATAGAGAAGTAATACATAAATCATTAAGGGAATGAGACTAAAACTCATTTATAAGCAATGAAGAATAATATTACTTGCGTTTTTCTTTTTCGTTTTTTAATGATAAAGATGTTATTATCTCATTTTATTAGGCATATTTATGTCATTTGATATATATAAATGGATTAAATGAGAAGAATATTTTGAATTTGAATTAAATTAGAAGACTAATTATAGTTTTGGGCTTTTTAGGAAAACCCCATTCCATAAAATAAATTATGTAGAAGGGTGTATTCAATTAAAATTTTAATTGTGTTGATGGTGTTTTTTAGGCACTATGATATTTAAAGAGTACGACAGGGGTAAAAAGGGTAATTCCCTTCTCGGTCAAAATCATTAATACCGACCCGACCACATGAGTAAATGGCCGAACACTTGAGTTCGGATGACCGAGCAATTATCAGATCGACAGAAGCATTCTCAGTTCAAAGGACTATCATGACTGACCTCATGAAGACCGACCAGATAGCGAGATATGCTCTAGAAGATGACACCTTATTCTTGTGGATAAGATGACAAGTTATCCTATTTTCATGGGGAAAACTGGTGAGACAGAGTCCTAGTAGGATAAAGAAAGTAAATGTAGTTTTGATTAGGAATCCTTATGGGAAAAGGGAATAGTTTTGACTAGGAATCCTTATGGGAAAAGGGAATAGTTTCAACTAGGAAATTCTTGTAGGAGAAGGAATCTGATTTCTTCACTATTATAAATAGGAGGGTAGAGTGTGTGTATAGGGCATCGAAAAAAGAGAGGAGAGGAAAAGAGAGAATAGCGCCAGGGGAGAATAAGAGGAGAGACAATGGGAGAATGAATAGGAATATCTGAATCATAAAGCTCTGACTTGTAAGAAACAAAAAGAGACCTGAAAAGAGGGTTTAAGCAATAAAAGTATCATCTTGTTTGTGCACGTGGACGTAGGTCGGATCCAAATCCACCGAACCACGTTAAATCTCATTGTTGATTGGTGTGTTTATCTGTCTTTTGCTAAGTTTGCTTTTGGTCCCCCATAACCAAACAAATTCACTATTGAAGGAGGATTACCTCGGAGGTGATATTCCAATATTACCCTGAGACCAAAATATGCCGTCAACAGTTGGCGCCGTCTGTGGGGAACTAACAAAAAGCAACTCGCGTAGTAAGACAATGGCAGAAGGCGGAAACCACCAATCACCAGGGAACTCGGCCGCAGATTGGATGGAGAAGATCGAGGAGAACCTAAGGAAAGAAAGGGAGGAAAATCAAACCTTGCTAAAAACCATAGTCGACCGATTGGAAAAGATAGAAGGAGCACACGACGAGGCCGGGACTAGCCGACGAAGGAACGAAATAGCAGAGGAAAAAAGAATTGTTGATACAAGTGAGGACGACAGACCCCGGAGGAGGGGCCCCTACAGGGTAAGATCTGTGGTGGTTCAGGAAGACTCCCAAACTGAAGACATGTGGGAGGAAGGGGATGGCAAATCGTCACCAGACGCCTCATATGATAGCCCTCACAATACCAGGAAAAGAGGGAAAGAATACGACGAAAGAGCGCGGGAAGGTACCGGACCTGAGAAGCACAACGCCCAAAACAACAGAAAAAGAGGAGATCGCAAGAGGCGGCATGGAACCAAAGACAGCAGCATAAAATCTTGGTTACGGGAGGAGCTAGCCAAATGAGGAGTATTCCCCAATACAGACATAGGAGATGTCTGGGACGGTAAAGATGAGTCCCCCCTCACAGAAGAAATAAGGTCAGAAAAATTCCCAAAAAGATTCAGCATGCCAACCATGGCGCCATACAAAGGCCATACCGATCCCAAAACCCACGTCGAAGGTTTCGTCATATTAATGGAAGTACAAGGGGTAACAGGGGACGCCATTTGCAAAGTGTTTCCCTTAGCTCTAGCCGGACCGGCCATCCTATGGTATAGAAGCCTAGCCCCAAGAAGCATCAGCAGCTTCACCCAACTCAGAAAGTCATTCATACGACACTTCAAAGGGGTTTGTGTCCCCAGAAAGACAATTGGAGAACTGAGACTTATGAAACAAGAAGACGATGAACCTTTGAAAATATTTGTTGAAAGATACCACAATATGGTACTCGAAGTCGGAGGGTATGAATCCCCCGAGGCCCTGGAAAGCTTAAAGGGAGCTTTGAAAGTCGGGAGGCTATGGACCCACCTAAGGATCCAAGACACCCCGGACTATGCAACCGCCCTGGAGGTGGCCCAGAAGTTCGTTCTGTTAGAAAACGAGGAGAAAATATCCCGAAGATGGAACACCATCAGAGAAAGAACAACGAAAGAGGGCGCCCCCCGCCGCATAGAAAGAGAATCCAGAAGGCCGCCTCTAAAACACAAGGAGTTCAAACCACTGCACCGAGACAACCAAGAGAGAAGGGCGCCGACCCAAGTAAACCATGTGGTCGAGGAAAATGCATACATTCCCCTAAAGAAACCACTGGGGACGTAACATTCCCCCAAGTCAAAGTGCCTTTCTCAGCTCGGGGTCGCGGTACGTCCCACCGAGTCAGCCATTCGGACTGGGGACGTAACATTCCCCTAGGTCCAATTGCCTTTCTCAGCTCGGGGTCGGGGTACGTCCCACCGAGTCAGCCCTTCGGATTGGGGACGTAATATTCCCCCAGGTCCAAGTGCCTTTTTCAGCTCGAGGTCCGGGTACGTCCCACCGAGTCAGCCATTCGGACTGGGGACGTAACATTCCCCCAGATCCAAGTGCTTTTATCAGCTCGGGGTCGGGGTACGTCCCACCGAGTCAGCCCTTCGGACTGGGGACGTAACATTCCCCCAGGTCCAAGTGCCTTTCTCTCAGCTCGGGGTCGCGGTACGTCCCACCGAGTCAGCCATTCGGATTGGGGACGTAACATTCCCCCAGGTCCAAGTCCCTTTCTCAGCTCGGGGTCGCGGTACGTCCCACCGAGTCAGCCATTCGGACTGGGGACGTAACATTCCCCCAGGTCTAAGTGCCTTTCTCAGCTCGGGGTCGGGGTACGTCCCACCGAGTCAGCCCTTCGGACTGGGGACGTAATATTCCCCCAGGTCCAAGTGCCTTTTTCAGCTCGGGGTCGGGGTACGTCCCACCGAGTCAGCCCTTCGGACTGGGGACGTAACATTCCCTCAGATCCAAGTGCCTTTCTCAGCTCGGGGTCGGGGTACGTCCCACCGAGTCAGCCCTTCGGACTGGGGACGTAACATTCCCCCAGGTCCAATTGCCTTTCTCAGCTCGGGGTCGCGGTACGTCCCACCGAGTCAGCCATTCGGACAGGGGACGTAACATTCCCCCAGGTCCAAGTGCATTTCTCAGCTCGGGGTCGGGGTACGTCCCACCGAGTCAGCCCTTCGGACTGGGGACGTAACATTCCCCCAGGTCCAAGTGCCTTTCTCAGCTCGGGGTCGCGGTACGTCCCACCGAGTCAGCCCTTCGGACTGGGGACGTAACATTCCCCCAGGTCCAAGTGCCTTCTCAGCTCGGGGTCGGGGTACGTCCCACCGAGTCAGCCCTTCGGACTGGGGACGTAACATTCCCCCAGGTCCAAGTGCCTCTCTCAGCTCGGGGTCGGGGTACGTCCCACCGAGTCAGCCCTTCGGACTGGGGACGTAACATTCCCCCAGGTCCAAGTGCCTCTCTCAGCTCGGGGTCGGGGTACGTCCCACCGAGTCAGACCTTCGGACTGGGGACGTAACATTCCCCCAGGTCCAAGTGCATTTTTCAGCTTGGGGTCGGGGTACGTCCCACCGAGTCAGCCCTTCGGACTGGGGACGTAACATTCCCCCAGCTTCAAGTGCCTTTTTCAGCTCGGGGTCGGGGTACGTCCCACCGAGTCAGCCCTTCGGACTGGGGACGTAACATTCCCCCAGGTCCAAGTGCCTCTCTCAGCTCGGGGTCGGGGTACGTCCCACCGAGTCAGCCCTTCGGACTGGGGACGTAACATTCCCCCAGGTCCAAGTGCCTCTCTCAGCTCGGGGTCGGTGTACGTCCCACCGAGTCAGCCCTTCGGACTGGGAACGTAACATTCCCCTAGGTCCAAGTACCTTTATCAGCTCGGGGTCGGGGTACGTCCCACCGAGTCAGCCCTTCGGACTAGGGACGTAACATTCCCCCAAGTCCAAGTGCCTTTTTCAGCTCGGGGTCGGGGTACGTCCCACCGAGTCAGCCCTTCGGACTGGGGACGTAACATTCCCCCAGGTCCAAGTGCCTTTTTCAGCTCGGGGTCGAGGTACGTCCCACCGAGTCAGCCTTTCGGACTGGGGACGTAACATTCCCCCAGCTCCAAGTGCCTTTTTTAGCTCGGGGTCGGGGTACGTCCCACCGAGTCATGATCATTAGTCTAGGGACGGGACATTCCCCCAGAACCATCTCTCTTGGCTCGGGGTCCTCAGGGACATACTCGATGCATAGGATCCGTGAGAAGCATAGCACGGGGATGGATGATACCCCCGTAGCGATTGCTTACTCCAGTGTTACCGAACATAAGGAGGAATATGCCCTTAATGTGTCGAACACTCTTTGATCCTCAATTACCCGATGTAATGGATCCGTGGGAAAGCATAGCAAGGGGAGTGATGAGGCCCCCGTGACGATTGCTAGCTTCAGTGATACCGGACCTAATGAGGGATATGCCCTTAGCATCCCGGACACTCTTTGATCCATTCATCATTTGGATCCGAGAGAGGCGCAGCACGGGGATGCGTTGTGCCCCTGTAGCGTGTGCCTGCTCCAGCTTGGTAAGGAGGAGCCCTCATACAATACACAGGCTCCACAGTGACCCAACGTGTAGAGGATGTACCCTTACCATTCAAACGCTCAACTGATCCAAATCCTGGTTCGCCGGGACACTGAATTGAAAGATTCAGAATTGTGTTTTGGAGGCCTCGGGCAGGACGCTGTTCTGAGGCATCCGTGCTGTTGTTTACGTTTATGAAAAGTTTCTTTTGGGACAAGTGCTGAGTCACCCCCACCTTTTTGGTCTTATTTTCAGAATTTTGATTTGTTTTTCGCTGGTCTGGAAAGGGGACGCCTGTGCCAGATTCGGTAGGGCTTCACAAGGTTGATTCAATTCCCTTCTAAACAAGTCCCAAAGATTACCTGGCTCGGGGCTGGATTTCGTTCCGCCGAGGCCACGTGGTTAATCAGGCTCGGGCTGGATTCGTTCCGCCGAGGCCACTTGTTTATTCGGCTCGGGGCTGGATTTTGTTCCGCCGAGGCCACTTAATTAATCGGCTCGGGGCTGGATTCGTTCCGCCGAGGTCACTTGGTTTCTCTCAGCTCGGGGTAGGGTTACGTCCCACTGAGTCCGTCCTTTTGGTCTGGGGACGTAACATTCCCCCAGGGCCAAGTGTTTCTCTCAGCTCGGGGTCGGGTTATGTCCCACCGAGTCCGTCCTTTTGGCCTGGGGACCTAACATTCCCCCAGGGCCAAGTGTTCTTCTCAGCTCGGGGTCGGGTCATGTCCCACCGAGTCCGTCCTTTTGGCCTGGGGACGTGACATCCCCCCAAGGCCAGGTGTTATTCTTAGCTCGGGGTCGGGTCATGTCCCACCGAGTCCGTCCTTTTGGCCTGGGGACGTAACATTTCCCCCGGAGCCAAGTGTTCATTTCAGCTCGGGGTCGGGTTACGTCCCACCGAGTCGGTCGTCGTCAGCATAAGGGCAAAGCATTGTCTCCACGGGTAGATATCGGGATCTGACCGGCGTAAACACACACGTATAACGCAAGCGCACGTATCGTTCAAGTAGTATAAAAATATCGATCCCACGAGGACTTAATTCCTACTATTGTTATTAATTGTTGATACTATTTATTTACAAATATCTAATAAGATGATTGATTGATTTGAAAGGATGATGATTCTAAAAACAAGTAAAAGAAATTGAAAGAAGATTAATGAAGATTAAAACTATATAGGGTTGTGAATTCTTCCAATATTAATTAAAAGATGAAGTAGTTATATCATAGTTGGGTAAATTATTGAATTATTAATCTGGAACACTAAATTATGTAAAAGCCTCTTCCGAATGATCATTTACAAATACCTAGTATAATCCAATTGAACCATATGTCTATGTCAATTAAATTACCTAGATTCATTAAGATTGAGTTCCAATTATGACTACCCCGCCCAACAGGTATATTCCTATCCTGTAAGGAAATTTATTAAAAGGGTTATCTATCCTTAAGGAAGATCGTGGGTTATTGAGTCTGTGGTCTTTAACTTAAATTTCTATGTCTAGTTCATTTTAAGTTTATCTAAATCAATTTTATTAATGGCCAATTAATAAAAAGGCATTAAGATTATGACTCAATAAATAACTCTTTTAAATTACTCAAACTATAATCTAACCCTTTTAAAACCGGTTATATTAGATTTTATCACAACCCTAGATATTTAATTTAGTTACAATACATAGCTAAAACTAATAAAAACTTAAAAGACATAAAATGAAATTGCTGAAAAGTAATAAAAAGAAATGCTAAGGTAAAAGGAATTAACTTCTACTATTTACTATTTAGATATCTCCAATAATATAATATATAATCTTGTGATATTTTAAACCAACCGTCCGGAATGGCGGTATCCTGATTAAGTCAAATTCAAATATACCAGCCATAAGGCGGAACATAAATATAAACTTAAACCAACCGACCTAGAATGGCGGTATCCTCATTAAGTCAGGTTTAACCAGTTTGAATTGAATAACCAACCGACCTAGAATGGCGGTATCTTTTTATTAATTCAGATTTTAAATAGTTTATATATTATATTTTAAGGGAGATTAATCTAAAAAGCAAAAGTAAAAGAATTACCTTATTACCTCAGCATGGTGAGGTTACTCCCTCATGGTTGAATAAAATTACTACTACAAAGCGTAAATAAAACTGAATATATGAAGAACTCTCTATTATATAAGTATTTACAGAGGATTTGATACATTTGAAACTAAAAATTCGAAATCTATTTATAGGCAAAAAAATCTAATTTTTTATTATTATTTTTCTGATTTTTATTATTTTATTATTTTATTATTTTTTTTTTGGATCGCTGAATTTTCGACACGTGGCATGGTGTGCTAAAAATGACGGCTCGTTGAATTTTTGACACGTGGCATGGTGGTGCAATTACCAAAATACCCTCGGTGTCGGGACGCCCAAAATTACTAAAATACCCTTTTTGCCAAATTTCACCAAATTTCACAGTTTTGCTCCAAATCACCTCCAGAATGTCCTGAAACTTTATTTATCTGCAAAATAACACAAAACACATCAAAATATTCACAAAACTCAAGAAACTATACAAAATATCAAGTTAAATAAGTGGGAAATAGTGATACATTTATCACTCATCACACCCCCAAACCTAACATTTTGCTAGTCCTCGAGCAAAATAAAATAACATAATAAAATTTTAACTAAGCCACTTTCGTAGGGATCACGATTGCATTTAGCATATGCAACAAGCCTTTAAACCCCTAGGTGTCCCTAGTGGACGAGTTGTAGTCTCGTGAAGGTTTACAGCAATGATACCCACAAACATTTTATAAAAGTAAAAATGTAGTGAAACTAATGCACACAAAAGCAAAAAAAACAAGCGAAAAGAGAATAAAGAAGTTAGTGACTAATCAGGTGAAATTTCTACTCCAAGTTTACTAGTTGTTTTGTTTCATTTTAAATTACTAAATAAGTAAATTCTCCGATTATTTTTACCATTCTTCATATACACAGCCAACAAAATATTAAACAACTCATTTTTGCCCACAACGGTCATAAGTACAGTTGTTAAGAGAGTAATATTTTTGTCCTAAAGTTCTATCAGATTTCACACCTTGTTGTAGCAATGGAATAATTTTTCTGAATTTTCTGATTTTTTCTTTGATTTTTTTTTTCTTTTTCAATTTTTTATTTATATATAATATCTTCCATCTATGTAGCGAGCTTTAGGTCGGTGACTCCCAAACCAGTTGGCTTTAGGGCATCAGATGTTAAGACACCCCTAAGGACTTAATTACTCAGACTTCAGATATATATATATATATATATATATATTCTATCATCTTTTGATCCATGTAGCGAGTGTTGGGCCAGTGACTCCCAAACCAGTTGGTTTTAGGGCACTAGGTATTAAAATACCCTTACAGACTTAATAACTCGGATCTCAGACATTTTTTTTTTATTCCATTATTTTTTTTGAGATGCTTCTCCAATTAAACTATAGCACTGAATATTACAATCTTTTCAATTTTATCCTATGTCCGTATGTTACCATGTATGTTGATAATATCTACCAACTAAGTATATGAAGATTCATTTTAGTCAGTTTTATGGAGAATTTACAGATTTAATAATTCAAAAGTGAATAAACAAAAATTAACTTGTTTTGAATTAGGTTTGAAATACGTCTCAGGAGTGGAAATTCCTTACACAGCTATTTCTTACCAATTTCATCTTTTTAGTCAACATAACAACCACATATTTCTACTAGTCATAAAACTATAATTTACATGTTTTTTTTTTAAAAAAGGCTCTCGCTGACGAAGGATTGTTCACAACTAGGACTCCCCACTCAAGGGTTCAAGCGACCAAGTGAACGCACCTTTTTTATACCTTATGGTACGTGCCAACGAATTTATGGTGTGTGACTAACTGTCGAATGGACTTCCCGTTGTAGATTCCCCAGAGGGAAGGTGGAGCGAGGCTCACTTAAATACCCAAGCCCCTTAGGCTCTTATCGCTTGTTGTCAGGAATAAACAACGAGTCCTCCAAACTAGTCTGTCACAACACGCTACAAATGAATGATTATCTAGGTGCCTCCACAGCTTTTCCTTATAAAAAGGTAGTGAGTGAAGGAAAACACCAAACCATCACCTAGCTTTAAATATGCCCTTTGTTTTTATTAATTTTTTAAATTTTTTGTATTTTTTGAAAAATTTTGGACTAAAAATAAAAACACAATACGAACAAGTACTATTTACTATTCTCCTTACCCCCAAACCTAAATGAGACAATGTTCCAAATATCTTAAATAGTAAAAGAAGAGTTTAGAAGATCATACCTGGTTAAATGGGTTGCCTCCCAGCTAGCGCTAAATTTTTCGTCTTCAGCCAGACGTGACTAAAATCTATCTGTTAAGGCGGTTTTATCGTCGTTTTGGATGACCGATCAAAGACAATCCCGTGAGCGTTGCTTTTGAAAGGTCTCTTCCAACGGTAAAGTGGCAAAAAGAGTTTTGTCTCATTCAGTGCTTGTGTCACCTTTTTAATCTTTGTTGCTCCAGTGGTTCCTGAAAAGAAAGAAAGAAAATCAAGAGGGCTTGTATGATGCTTGACTTGGAATGGAAGTTTCATTCTGTCAAACTCCTGTGTGATATCTTTAAATTGTACTCCCCAAAACAACGATGTTTTTCCTGAATGTTCTGGATCTTTGATAAGTTCAGACATTTGCTCCTTTATTTGCTCTGTTTCTTGCTCCACCTTTTCTTCACATATGAATTTCAAAATTTCCTTGTTCAGTTCTTCATCTGTCATCTGTGAAATATATGCTTCAAAATTGTCAACCTGAGGATGAAAAGAAATGTCAGATTGTAGGTCTTCATCCTCTGATTTGGGTGAAATGATTGGCTCAGGTAGATCTTCTTCAAACATTTGTGCAATGGAATCTCCAAGATCTTCATTTTGAGGATACAGAATTCCATCCTCAATTCTTGTTGCAGTTGGTACAAACAACTCAGCATCATCCTCGTCAGAGTCAGAATAATAAAAATCAAATTGAGACTTTGTTGGTGCAGGTTCCTGAACTGATACCTCTGATTCTTGATACTGCTCAGCCTCGTCCTCTGTTGTGATGTCATGATGAGTCTCAGGATATTCGAAGGCTTCTTCAATAGTATTTGAATTTGCTCCGTGAGATATGTGATTCATGTTATCTGTTAATTGTCTAACTTGATCTGTCATCATCTGTATAGACGCAGCTTGACTCTGAATTTGTGCATCAAATTGAGCTTCTCGTTCCATGAATAAATTTATGAACATGTCAACCCTCTGATCTTCCTCTGATGGTTCTGATTGTTGATGATGAAGATCGTAGGTAGAAGGTGGATAAGATGGAAAATGTGATGATTCTTCGTACCTTGAATTATTCCAATAATTCTGCCACTCTGAAAGGTATATACATTGATCGCTCGGGTGGTTGCCATCACAAATTACACATCTCCCCATTTCATTCTGATGAGCAAATGTAGTGTTGTTTGGTTCTGGCTTCCAGTGATAGTTGTTGGGCTTGACAACAGGCCTCAGAAAACTAGACTGTTGCTCCTGGATTTGGGGTGTATCTTCTTCTAGTAAAGCTTGTAATTTTTCAAAATGTTCCATTTTTTAATCACCTGAAAACAAAAGAAAGAAATAAAAATTACAGATAATAATAAAGAAAATTAGATATAAGTAAATTAGACAGCTTCAAAATTAATAACTTAAGAAAAATAAGTCCCCGGCAACGGCGCCAAAAACTTGACCGGCGTAAACACACACGTATAACGCAAGCGCACGTATCGTTCAAGTAGTATAAAAATATCGATCCCACGAGGACTTAATTCCTACTATTGTTATTAATTGTTGATACTATTTATTTACAAATATCTAATAAGATGATTGATTGATTTGAAAGGATGATGATTCTAAAAACAAGTAAAAGAAATTGAAAGAAGATTAATGAAGATAAAACTATATAGGGTTGTGAATTCTTCCAATATTAATTAAAAGATGAAGTAGTTATATCATAGTTGGGTAAATTATTGAATTATTAATCTGGAACACTAAATTATGTAAAAGCCTCTTCCGAATGATCATTTACAAATACCTAGTATAATTCAATTGAACCATATGTCTATGTCAATTAAATTACCTAGATTCATTAAGATTGAGTTCCAATTATGACTACCCCGCCCAACATGTATATTCCTATCCTGTAAGGAAATCTATTAAAAGGGTTATCTATCCTTAAGGAAGATCGTGGGTTATTGAGTCTGTGGTCTTTAACTTAAATTTCTATGTCTAGTTCATTTTAAGTTTATCTAAATCAATTTTATTAATGGCCAATTAATAAAAAGGCATTAAGATTATGACTTAATAAATAACTCTTTTAAATTACTCAAACTATAATCTAACCCTTTTAAAACCGGTTATATTAGATTTTATCACAACCCTAGATATTTAATTTAGTTACAATACATAGCTAAAACTAATAAAAACTTAAAAGACATAAAATGAAATTGCTGAAAAGTAATAAAAAGAAATGCTAAGGTAAAATGAATTAACTTCTACTATTTACTATTTAGATATCTCCTAATAATATAATATATAATCTTGTGATATTTTAAACCAACCGTCCGGAATGGCGGTATCCTGATTAAGTCAAATTCAAATATACCAGCCATAAGGCGGAACATAAATATAAACTTAAACCAACCGACCTAGAATGGCGGTATCCTCATTAAGTCAGGTTTAACCAGTTTGAATTGAATAACCAACCGACCTAGAATGACGGTATCTTTTTATTAATTCAGATTTTAAATAGTTTATATATTATATTTTAAGGGAGATTAATCTAAAAAGCAAAAGTAAAAGAATTACCTTATTACCCCAGCATGGTGAGGTTACTCCCTCATGGTTGAATAAAATTACTACTACAAAGCGTAAATAAAACTGAATATATGAAGAACTCTCTATTATATAAGTATTTACAGAGGATTTGGTACATTTGAAACTAAAAATTCGAAATCTATTTATAGGCAAAAAAATCTAATTTTTTATTATTATTTTTCTGATTTTTATTATTTAATTATTTTATTATTTTTTTTTGGATCGCTGAATTTTCGACACGTGGCATGGTGTGCTAAAAATGACGGCTCGTTGAATTTTTGACACGTGGCATGGTGGTGCAATTACCAAAATACCCTCGGTGTCGGGACGCCCAAAATTACTAAAATACCCTTTTTGCCAAATTTCACCAAATTTCACAGTTTTGCTCCAAATCACCTCCAGAATGTCCTGAAACTTTATTTATCTGCAAAATAACAGAAAACACATCAAAATATTCACAAAACTCAAGAAACTATACAAAATATCAAGTTAAATGAGTGGGAAATAGTGATACATTTATCACTCATCAGGATCCTCGTTGACTGAGCACATGAGGGTGGCAGGAAGGACCAGATTTACAGCCAAGACATTTTTTTCTGCGATTCCTGGAGTGACCACCGACGGATTCATCGGCACACCATCTTTTTTATAGTTCTCAGCATCAACTCGCAAACTCGTTGTTACCGAGAACTAGGGGACATATGTTGATGGTGTTTTTTAGGCACTATGATATTTAAGGAGTACAGCAGGGGTAAAAAGGGTAATTCCCTTCTCGGTCGAAATCATTAATACCGACCCGACCACATGAGTAAATGGCCGAACACTTGAGTTCGGATGACCGAGCAATTATCAGATCGACAGAAGCATTCTCAGTTCAAAGGACTATCATGACCGACCAGATAGCGAGATATGCTCTAGAAGATGACACCTTATTCTTGTGGATAAGATGACAAGTTATCATATTTTCATGGGGAAAACTGGTGAGACAGAGTCCTAGTAGGATAAAGAAAGTAAATGTAGTTTTGATTAGGAATCCTTATGGGAAAAGGGAATAGTTTTGACTAGGAATCCTTATGGGAGGGTAGAGTGTGTGTATAGGGCATCGAAAAAAGAGAGGAGAGGGAAAAAGAGAACAGCGCCAGGGGAGAATAAGAGGAGAGACAATGGGAGAATGAATAGGAATATCTGAATCATAAAGCTCTGACTTGTAGAAACAAAAAGAGACCTGAAAAGAGGGTTTAAGCAATAAAAGTATCATCTCGTTTGTGCCCGTGGACGTAGGTCGGATCCAAATCCACCGAACCACGTTAAATCTCCTTGTTGATTGGTGTGTTTATCTGTCTTTTGCTAAGTTTGCTTTTGGTCCCCCATAACCAAACAAATTCACTATTGAATGAGGATTACCTCGGAGGTGATATTTCAATATTACCATGAGACCAAAATCTGCCGTCAATAAATTGATTGTTTGAGATTTTTTTTATAATACATAATTTTTTTTTTAATTCATAGATCGTTTTAATTCCATCTAACTCTCAAAGATTTTGAAGAATTTTTTTATCAGTATTTTTTTTTAATCATAAGTAGTTGTATCATAAGGGAATTACGTTTTATTAACAAATATGATAATAATGAAGATCATGAAATAGAAAAGGAAAGAAAAAAATCGAGAGAAATATATAAAATGAATTTGTCAAATTAAATATTACCATATTTTTAATTTTTAATTGAATATAATAAAGTTTTAAATACTTTTTAAAATCGAAATTATTCCCATATTGTTATAGAAGTAATGTCTCCTCATATATAATATGAGTTCTATAGACTATAATTGGTCATTTTAGTTTCCAGCGGTGAAATCTGCCGTACTGGAAAAGCAAGAGCCTCCTAATTCAGACCGCCTCTTTCCATTCGTTTTCCTTCAACACTCGAGTCTCCGCCGTCTCTCTATTTGCGTATATCAAAACGACTGCGTTTTCTGTTGGAAAATTTTAAAAAAAAAAATTAATGGGGAAACAGAAAGGAGATGGAGGTAAAGCCAAGGCTCGTCCTTCAAGCAGCAGGTAATTTTTTTCAATTCATTCATCTGTGTTTTTCTTTACGTATTAATTAACTTTTTTTCCTTTTTGTTAATTATAGAAGCCATGTGAACTTATTTTTAATTTAATTAATTTAATTTATATTTTCAGTGTTGCTGCTTCGCTACTGCCATCGGGTTCAGCTGGAGTAGCCGTCGGATTCGGCGGCTATGTTGGAAAATCTCGGATCGAATCTGCTCTATCATCTAGCGAAGACTCAAGCCCCTTTTTGGTAAATGACTCTGCTTTCATAATAGCTCTGTAAGAAATACGATTGAATTCGACATTCTTTTATTTTCTATATTATTAAAATTGATGCTTGTGTACAAAGGTTAGGTCATGTTTGTAACTGTTCTGCTTGTGCTTAATTTTGAGAGCACCTGGTTTTTACTTAGCTAATATTTATCACTCAACCGCTTATAATTGGCAACTAATGATTTTATTCAATAGTTGTGAATTAAGTCACAGCGTCTCCATATCAAACATAACTTTAATGTGCTAAATTGTGAAGGCCGTCTTTAATTGCGCTGTTTATGTGATGTTATTGTAACTATGAATGTGCTTTTGTTGATAAATTTGGGTTATTTTGATGTTGGCTGTGCAGGATATAGATAGTGAAGTGGCACAACATTTGAAGAGGCTTGCTAGGAAAGACCCTATCACCAAGGTAGTATTATCAATCTTGTTTTATGACATAAATAGAAAATATTGAATGAAGAAGCATTCGATTTAGTTTTAAGGAACTATTGTGATTTAAAAAAAAATAACATGGAAAAACTTTCGGGGGCAGAATCTGTTATTGTAGGCCAAACCTTAGATGAGGACCTCATGTGGCAATGGCCGGGCTCGGGCTTTGATAAGCCCGACCTGAGCCCGGTAATCAATATTTTGGCCCAGCCTCAGGAAAAGCCTGGCCCGAGCGTCTGTCGGGTCAGGCTTTATCCGGCCTAGTTTTTTATTAATAAAAAAATTATATATATTTATAATTTATTATATAAATATTTATATATATAATATTGCCCGGCCCGGGATTTTTTGTCCTCGGGCCGGGCCAGACCGGACCGGGCCCGGGCTTTTTTTGCCATCCCTAGATGAGGTCTATGTAAGTTGCCCAAAATTCCCTTTTGAGTTTTAAATTTGACCTACTGTAGGGGCATTGGGGCGTTTCAGATGTGGTGTGAATGATTGTTGGCTAAAATTAAAATAACTTTAGATTGGTTATTTGTTGGAATATAATGTGATTCTTGGAACTAGTAGTTGTAACTGCACTATCACTGCATGTTTAATTTAATGATAAGTTTGTGTATGATTTTTTACTGATAAGATTGTGTATGATTTTTTATTAGTACTCATTCGCTTTCAAATTTTCAACAGCTGAAGGCTTTGTCTTCTTTGTCCGCAATGCTTAAGGAAAAATCTGGAAAGGACATAGTACCGATCATTCCACAATGGGTATTTTTTTTTTTAATATATATATATATAATTTCTTATACATGCATAAGAGAGAGCCTTTTATACTGTGCTTGCTTGCATGTTCTTCCTTGTGAATGAGCAAGAGACGAAGAGACAGAGAAAAGCATCTATGTAGAGACAGAAAAAAACATCTAATTTTTGTTATTTATTGGTCATGGAGAAACGATGTTCAAGGTACTTAAAAACTACACAGGGAAGTGTCTAGTTTAATTGGATCCAGGGTTATAATGATTATCATGACAATACATGTAAGAATTTGAGATTGATCTATGCAGGAATGAAAGATACATTGTTTAAGGTACTTAAAATTAATTTTGGGTACAAAGAAATTCAGATACAAAAGAGGGAGGAAGGTAGCAGTATCAAATTTTATTTTACTCAAGAGGAATCTTAGATACACGTAATAGTCGGTTGCAAGAGTGCAAGGAATTCTCTTTGTTTGAGTGTGAGATTCTTTTTTTTTTTACACGAGTCATATAGATGCACGTAATAGTTGATTGCAAGAATGCCAGGAATTCTCTATGTTAAGAGTGTGAGATTCTTCATTTTTTACATATGGTCATTTAGATTTTCTTTCACATTTTATCCTTTCGTTTCAATTTTTCTTTAATTTTACTCCTCTTCTTGAGGTTTTGAAGGTTAGGTTTTTTCCCCTTAAATTTATTTTTAAAGTGATGTAAAATAAGTAGAGAACAGAGGAGACAACTTGGATTGAGTTATAGATAATCTGTAACTCATTAATCTGTCTGTTAATATCTCCAAAAGTTTGTTTTTAAGAGTTTTTTTACTGCCCATTGACTGGTTAGAAATTTAGTAAACCTATATGGACCGTTACTGCTACTGTTTGATATAATGAAGACATTGAAAAATAATAATGAATGTTGCTCCAGGAGGCGATAGAGTTATGCTTAATTAAGTTCGATTCTACTCTGGAGCATCATGTATTTTCTTCTATTGTATAATATTCAAGTATATTCATCTTTTGTGTAGGCATTTGAATACAAGAGGCTGTTGCTGGACTATAGTAGAGAGGTTCGGCGAGCCACTCATGAGACCATGACCAGTCTTGCCATCGCTGTTGGGTATGGGTGTATTCTTTATTCATAGCTATTGTCTTTCCCTTGTTTGATAAAAGTTATTTGAAAATTTTGGGAAATCCATTTGCTTTTTTTTTTTTTTTAAATCTTTAAAATATGTCTAGTGCTTGTATTGCTTCGAAGAAATTAGCTTGGTAACTGTGCTGGAAAATTTTAGATTAGAGATAACTGTAGACTTTTCTTGTGTGTAAGTTTCTTGAATCCTTTTGAAGCCGTGGACCTCATCATGGGTTACTTCATCAACCAAACATTAGCCATCCTTATGGACTTAATCAAGGCTTTGAGATATGCATTTTTCTGGTTCCTGTTAAATAATTTGTTTGTCAACCACTATAATATTCTTTTACCTGTGAGAATCCACAGCTAGTAAGGAGGTTTAACTTTTCCTCTGCAAGGATGGAGTATATTAAGCAATATAACACTAAATTTGGAGCTCGAGAGTGAAATGAAACTGTTACCTTACATAGCTGGCAACTATGAGATTGTATAATCATATAAACCTGGTTCTCTGATTGTTAAATCTTATGCTTCATTTTTTTTTTGAATGTCTGTATGTTGTATGTGCATGGGCAAAGTTTGTCTTTTATTTAATTCAATTCAGTAGATTGTTCTTTTGTTTGATTTATCATGTTGATTTATGCTGAGAACTTGCTTGCAAAATCGCTTGTACTCAGGAGAGATTTAGCTCCACATCTGAAGTCTTTGATGGGTCCATGGTGGTTTTCTCAGTTCGATTCAAATACTGAAGTTTCTCAAGCTGCAAAGCGATCATTACAGGTTTTTTCTTCTCCCCTTTAACTATTCTCAGTTCTAAACGTGAGCACTCTGTCTCAGAAGCAAAGCGGTAATACAAGTTAACGAATGAACTCAATATGGAGGGTGTGAATCGGTGTGCAACATTCTTGAGTTGATTTTATATATCAAAACATTCTTTCTGTATTTCAAATGAACTTTATGTCGAGGTGTCGAAGGAAAAGCTAGTAAGAGAAAGGACGATGAAAATAATATTCAGGTTTTAGAATTACATCATCCTTTTGTTTTAGGATGGAATTTGTTCCTACTAATTCCTGGGACATTTTCCCATCTTTATCTTGTTCTGAGCTCCCAGATTTTATGAAATTCAATATTTGAGGCAACCTTCGCATCCTAGCTATCTAGATTCATCCATGTACTTAGTAGAACTTTGATACAAAGTAGTGATCTTACATTGGCAAAAACTAAAAAAAAGGGAAAAAGGGAAAAAATTGTAGGCATTTTAAACTATGGAACTCGAAAACTATGTTGTTAAAGGCGTCACTTAAGTGGTGTTTTAGCGGGTTTTTCAAACTGCCGCCTACAGCACTTGGGCGGCGCCAGTGTTGTTAGAGGCAACGTGAGGCGCGCCTCGAGGCGCATGAGGCGTCCGGTCATGCGCCTCCTACTGGTTGAGGCGATGCGATGTCGAAGAGGCGATGCCAGGCGCGGCGAAGCACCGTGAGGCGCAGATAGGCGTGAGGCGTGATGAGGCGGCCGCTTCATGGACTTCGACATTTAAGAATTGCTGAAACCCTAAAATTATAATGTTTGTTGAAACCCAAAACTCTACTGCTGAAACCCTTTCTTCTCCACTTCAGTGCTTTGATTCTGGTAGTTGATTATGTATCCGATGTCGTTGCTGATTGAAAAGGTATGTTTCTGGTTTTTTCTCTCTTCATCTCTATTTCTTTTCTTTTTTTTTGACTTCGTCTTTTTTTTTTGTTTTTTATCTCTTCTTTTTTCCCTTTTTTCCTCTATTTTTTTATAGTCTTAATCTTCTTCTGTTTTTGTCATTTTCTTCATCTCTATTTCCCCCATTTTTTCTCTGTTTGGTCGCCTTCTTCTGCTTAGTATTTTTCTTCTTTTTCCCCCTTTCTTCTCTGTTTTTACCATCTTTCTTTTTATGTTTTTGTTTTTTATTTTCTTTCTTCTTTGTTTTTTATTTTCTTCTTTTTGCTTCTTTTTGTTTTTTTTCCCTTCATCATTATTTTTTTCCGTTCTTTTTTTTCTCTTCTTCTAATTTTAATTTATTTTTCATCTTATATAATCTGATTTTATTTGATTTTTTCCTTCTATGAAATTTGATTTGATATGAATTTAAAGTGATTTGTTGTGTTTTTGGTGGTGAGTTTTGAGTTGATATTGTCCAAAAGTAAACTATGCATATTTTGTTATTTATTATGAATTGGACTATATGAAATAGACCACGAAATATTACTATTTATTTTTATTTCTTACATTTACAAATTAATAATGCATATATTACAAATTTATAATTATTATTAATAAATGTGCGCCTCATATATGTGAGGCGTGTGCAATGTTCTAAAATGCGCTAAGCGCTAGTGGGGCGGCAGCCCAACGCCTAGGGCACCTAGGCAGGGCCTAGACAATTAGTCGGCAAGTAGTTAAAACCTAATATTTTCCAACATCATAAATAATCCAAATCATGTAAATTCAACCAAAACGTAACAAAATTTTAAATTTTTAAACTCAATCTACCAAATCAAATATCAAAATCCAAAGTACAACCAAACATTCTTTAATTTAAGTGAAGAATTAGAGCCCAAACTCAAAATCCAAAAAAACAAAAACAATAAAACAAAGTTAAAGTTACTAAATCTTTTCTAATCATCCTCTAATTCTTCTTCATCTAATTCAAACTCATTATCATTCTCCTTAGGTTCATCAGATTCAAAATCTTCTTCATCAAGTTCTCTGTATTTAGCACTCCTTGCGCTTTTCCCCAGATACTTCTCCAACCATCCTCCAAGTAAGCTCCGAATCGGGCTCTACTTCTTCATCAGTATTACCCTCCTCAGCAATCCATCATTGTGCATTACTAGTATCTTTTGCGAGTAATACATCAAATTTCATATCCTTCTCCCTTCTGTGATTGTTCTTCAAATACATCCAATTTCATATCCTTCTCCCTTTTATGCTTGTTCTTCAATTTGGCATTAAAGGAAACAAATACTAGATTGTTTATTCGATTTGCATCTAGTTTATTCTTTTTCTTCGTGTGAATTTACATAAATAATTTAAATAAATCAATTAATAATTTAATATTAATAATTAAAAAATAAAATAATCTTTGGCTTTAGGTCCTAATTAGCTAATTGGTTATTTATTAACATGTCCAAGTAACAATTAAAAATTTAAATATCATCATAAACCCTAAAATTTATTAACTAATTATCATCATAAATTGGTAAACCTTAAAATTTAAAACATTAATTTTTGCTGCTTATTACTTCATCAAATTGTAGGATCTTCCTTCTCCAAATGGTAAAAGAAAAATAAATTGTAGGGATTATTATGGAATTTGAAAATGCAATAACAAATCAAGCATGAATATTTTCTCTGTCAAAATAATGTTTTGGAAAACAAAGCGTTTTCTATGCCAACCAATGGTGCTGGAACTAAAGGATAGATTTTCACTCCTTTTGATTACTTGTTCAAATTATCATTTTTTATGTTTGCATATATCCTATGTGTGGTTCCCGATCAATTTATGGATAATTATGATGCTTATCAAAATTAATTTAATTTTCTTACACATGATTCTGGAAGGTATCTTCAATTAACTTCTGTGCTCATGTTAAATAAGCCATTTATGTATCCCACAATTTTGGGCTTTATTTTTAATTTTCTCTCTTATTTGTTGTTTTCAACAGGCATTTGGGCTTTATTTTTAATTTTCTCTCTTATTTGTTGTTTTCAACAGGCAGCCTTTCCTGCCCAGGAAAAGAGATTAGATGCTTTGCTTTTATGCGCAACTGAAGTATTTATGTATTTGGAAGAAAACCTCAAGCTTACACCACAGAATATGTCTGATAAAGTTGTTGCATTGGATGAGTTGGAAGAGATGCACCAACAGGTCTGGATTCATGAGCTCTTATTCACATTTGGATTTCATTTTCTCTCGTTATGGTTCAAGAGTATGGACTAGCAATTAATATTAGTCAACCCTACAACTGAAATAACTGATTCTTATTAATTGTCAGTAAGGGCCTCTCCAAATATTCTAACAAAATACAAAGAGCTGCTATTTTTTTCTTTTACATCATTATAATTGTAATGTTCTAAAACGCGCTAGGCGTTGAGCTGCCTAGGCGAGGCCTAGAGAATTCCTCAGTCAACGGAGGATTCGAAACTAGAGTTTTAGTTCAATTTGAGGATTTTCGATTTTGTGGAATTTGGATAAATTGATACTATTATTAGGAAAATGTTGTTTGAGTGATAGGGAAGGTTTATAGATAGTCAATTTTATGAGAAACTAACATGAATTGAAGAAATGAGGGTTTTTTTTTTTTTTTTTTTTTTGAAATTTATGAGATAGAGAGTTGATTTTGTATTTGGGTTAGGGTGTAACAACCAGCGCAATTAGGGTTAAGATTTCAAATCAGCAGCGAAATTGCGCCAGAATGGATAGAAAACGCTGCCCATTCCGGCGCACACCTAGCCACAATGATTTGTGGCGAGGCAAGGCCGTTTGGCGAAAACGTGCTGCCCCTAAGCTCATTTTAGAACGTTGTGTAATTGGGATTGTAATGTTGCACTCTCCATTATTTGTAATGTAATTCGTCAGACCATTTATCTGGTCCTTAGTTTGTCTTTATTCACTTTGAGTGCAGGTGATGTCTTCATCATTGCTTGCATTGGCCACACTTCTTGATGTTTTAGTTTGTGATCCCTTGGGAAGACCTGGTTTTGAAAACATAACTGTCGAGTCAAAACATGCTTCTAAGGCTAGGGTGACTGCTGTTTTGTTCGCTGAAAAGTTCTTCTCTGATCATAAATACTTTCTGGACTTTCTGAAGTCTCAAAGTGCTGCTATTAGATCAGCCACTTATTCTGTATTGAAGAGCTTCATCAAAAATATTCCACATGCATTTAATGAAGGAAATTTGAAAACAATCGGAACTGCAATTCTTGGTGCTTTCCAGGAAAAGGATCCTGCTTGTCACTCTTCAATGTGGGATGCAATTTTACTCTTTTCTAAGCGATTCCCAGACTGTTGGACCTTGGTGAATGCTCAGAAAACTATTTTGAATCGGTTTTGGCATTTTCTTAAAAACGGATGTTTCGGATCTCCGCAGATTTCCTATCCTGCTTTGGTTCTGTTTTTAGACGTTGTGCCTCCTAAAGCAGTGGCCGCAGATAAATTCTTTCAAGATTTTTATAATAGCTTATGGGCTGGAAGGAACCAGCCACATTCCTCAACTGCAGATCAGCTGGCATTTTTCCAGGCATTTAAAGAATGTTTCCTTTGGGGATTACTTAATGCATCCAGGTGTGATTTTGTGGAGCTGTTTTCCTCTACATAATGCTACATCTGTTTTATTGTTCTTATATGTTTTTACTTTTTAGTTATAATTTTTTTCTTCTACGCTATGCCAGATATTTTGATGGTGTTGACTCCATTTTTCATTTTCGAGTGACTCTGGTTAACGATATTCTTGTGAAGCTTCTGTGGCAAGACTACCTGCTCTTTGGTACCTCAAAAGGTCAGCACACAGAAGTCTCAGGAATATCTGTGAATTCAGCTGAGGATAGCAATCTACCTTCCAACAAGAAGGATGTGGACACACTGAATATTAAGTATCCTAAGAGTTATTTCCAAGAGTTGGGAAAATGCATCATTGAAATTCTCTCGGGGATTTACTTATTGGAATATGATCTGCTCTCCTCCTTCTATACAACATTCCATGAGACTTGCTTGCAGGTGGTTCAGCAAAAAGAATACAGAGGAAGATCTATGGATAATGTAGAGCAGATCATTAAATTTCTGTCATTATTGGGGCAACATGCAATTCAGAAAAGTGAAAACTGGCCTTTGGTTAATTTAGTGGGACCGATGTTGGCTAAGTCTTTCCCAATGATAAGATCAGTGGTGAGTTTTTTTATTATTGCACAAAGTCAAAAAAAAAATTCCCCTGATGTTCGTGAATATATACTTGTATGCTACTGTAATTGCACCAAGCGATTCCTAGGAGCGTACTTTGTTCTTTTAAGTGTATTCAAGTGTTATGAAAATTGAATGGGTTCTGATAAGCCCAATGTCCTCCCTTCCACATCAATAGGAAACTTGAAAAACGCATTTTTAATCCAAAAGCATGAACCTTGTAGAACAATGTCATGAATCAAAAACCTGTAGTATTTTCACTTTTGGTGCTCTTTGGGGTATTCAATGTGAGATCATATTATATTGTTTAAGGGATGTCTTTTTCCAAATTTCAAATGCGTATTTCTCATGTTCTCTTTTTTATAATTTATTCTTCATTTTGTCTTTGGCATCAGGATTCTATAAATGGTGTAAGACTTTTATTAGTTTCGATATCAATATTTGGACCACGCAAGATTGTCCGCGAACTCTTTTTTACTGATGATAGGGACCAAGTGGTGGACTCAGGGTCATTTCTGCAGGTGTTTAAGGAAACGTTTGTGCCTTGGTGCCTGCATGGCTATAATCTCTCCACGAGCTCTCGATTGGATCTTTTGCTTGCATTGCTTGACGAAGAATGTTTGCATGACCAGTGGTGTGCTGTAATATCATATGCAGCTAATGTAAAAGATTCTGGATCTGAGCCTTGCTCTCAAGACTCCAGCCATGTACTTGTACTAGCAATGCTCTTGGAGAAGTCAAGAGATGAAATTTCTAGAAGGAAGGTGGGAGAACATTCCGTTAGTTGGCAAGGTTTTCACCCGGATCATTTACATCATGCGCTTCTGGATTCTATTGCTGTTGCTATTGCCTGTTCATTTCCTCCTTTTGGAACTTCTGATGCGAGGTTAATGCGGTATGTTAATAAAGTATATAGATGTGAAAATTCGAACATGTAGATTTGAGTGCTGGAACTGACTTCAGACTCTGGATTGACCTAATCAATATTCTTTTACCACATAAAATATTAAGAATGTTGCAAACATATGTGCTGTATGTAGCAAGATTAGGAATTACATATGTGCTATTTATTCTCATTATTCTTCTTGCCATGACGTCGTGACATGTCGAAATAACTCATATGGAAGAACTTTAATTAATCTCATCAACCTTTGACTTTGATTAGTTTCAGGTGCCAATTTGGTACAATTGTACTATGAGAATACATGATGTACAACTAGCTCATGCACATTTTATCCAACTTGCAAGCACTCAATGTATTGCATCCTAGGAAATGCATGAAATATCTTATTTGTCTGTTAACAAAACCCTCTGTCTAGTGTTGACCTATTTTTCTATCAATAGAAAATGCTAAACCTTTACACATGTGAAGCTATAAGGTGGTCATATTTGGGGCCTTCAAATTATGATTATTATTAATATTTTTTAAATTAGAGCATCTTACTTAGAATGCTTGATCCCTTATAAGTTATAAATATATAATTGCCTATTTGAATTTTTCTTTATTTCTGTTTTTATGTTTTTATACTTGCTTATAGTGCTTCTCATTTGTCAGAATTATTATTATTTAATTTTGTATGCAAATCTTATTTTGTCTTACTGCAGTGCTCTTCTTGGTGGCTCAACTGAAGGCAATCAAATTTGTTTCGTATCTAAAAGTGTGCTGATTGCGGTTTTTAAAGAGGTTCTTAAAAAATTACTCACTTTTCTTGGGGAATCCTCTTTCACTTGGGTTAGAGAAGTGAGTTCTTTATTTACTTCTGAAGTGAAAGATTTTAGGATTGAAATTGGAAGATCTATAAATGTGATTGAGATGGCTCAGTTTGCATTGGACATACTTGATGGTAGCTTCTTTTGCTTAAAGACACTTGATGATGAAAGTAGCCTTCTTTCAAGTATTTTAGCTGCTATATTTATCATTGATTGGGAGTGTAGCATGGCTACAGCCGTAGATGATACACTTGGTGATGAGCAGAAGAAGGAAATCGATGCGCGGTTGTATTTTTGCAAAAACATGCATGCTTTTCGTTTTAAGATTAACAATGAATTCTGGAGAAGCCTCAATATTGACAAACCGAAGAAAGTAGGGAGTATCTTGATTCCCTCCATTAGGATTGCCATTTTCAAGGAACATAATGTAAAGACAGATAAACTTGTGTCTTTGTGCTACACGTGGATGGTTGAAATACTGGAGTATCTTGGTCAGGATCCGTACGAGGAACAAAATCTGTTAGACCAGCTTCTTAGCAAGGATGACACATGGCCTCTGTGGATTAATCTCAATTTCAGCTCCCAAAAGGAATCAGCTGCCTTCAATGCTGAACAAGAGCCTTTCAATGCATATGTGAGTATAAAATTTATTTATTTATTGTGACTTGTTGCTGTGGTGTTGTTATTTTTTTGTTTGCTTTCGGCTGTGTGATTAAGGATTTTTGCAAATTCAGCATGAAAATCTATAGTAAATAATTTTGGGCTTACTTTAGGAAACAAGGTTAGGATGCACAATGTGGAATAATGTTTTGCTTGTATGTAGGGATTGGAACTGTTAGTATTGGTGAAATAGCCGTGACTTTTTATGTGCCTTATGAATTGGTGGACTACGCACCCTAGTTCTATTTCCTTTGTGCCTTTTTTATGGTATCTCTTCTCTTGCTCGACATTCTTGGTTGCAATTACACAGGAGTTTCTCTAATTTCAACTCTTAAACACATGGAAGTCTTTTATGCTCAAGTTAAACCTCTTCCAAAGTTGAACTTTCAAATCAATTTGTTTTGCATGGTGTTTTGGATCTTCTGCAAGCTGTATGCAGATTACCGAGTCACGGTTCTAGGTCAGATGATTGCTTTACAATCTCAAGTGGCAATTATCTTATGAATTGTTATTCAACCATCATTCAACTTTTCCCGTGGAAACATTGTGCTTGTCTTTGATGCCAATCCAGTGCAGGATCCGTAGCACCAAGACAAAATAAAATCTCTGGTGTTAGTGGTTGTAAATTAATAAGATGCTCTGATAAGGAAGACCAAAAGAAAAAGGATTGACGATTGAGTTTATTATATTTGAGGGCTAACAGGTCCAATATAAGTGAAAAGTTCCGGAGTTTAGGTGTGTAATTTATCTATTTTACAATCTCAGGATTGCATCGAGGAATACAGTGATATGCTAAGTGAAAGTGAACCCAATATTCAATGACACAGTAAAAATAGTGTGAGCCATACCCCGAGAACACCAAAAAAGAATTTGCATGCTTTACCTCTCTTTAGGAAACGGTACTTTAGCTTTTTTTTTTTGGTCTTGAAACTAGTACCTGTACTTGTGAAAGAGGGTAAAATTGGCTCAGTTCAGTAACTAATTAAATAAATATGAATGCAGCCTGTCACATAACTGGATTTAGCAGCTGACGTTTAAAATATTTTTCATGTGCAGATATCTGGGCATCGCAGGTTTGTTTCTTTGATTGACAAGATTGTCTCAAATGTTGGTTTTCACAAAGTTGTCGCTGGTCATGTTACACATGCTTGTCCATCTTTGCCTGAGGAAACAATAACTAACGGGGTTCCTTCTAGAGCCTGGCTCGCTGCTGAAGTATTATGCACATGGAAATGGCCTGGAGGCAGTGCCCTAGATTCTTTCTTACCTTTGCTGAGTTCGTATGCCAAGAGTAGATTTTTTGCTTATCACGAAAACTTGTTAGATTCCATTTTTAACCTTTTACTTGATGGGGCTCTTGTTCATGGAGGAAACGGTTCATTGAATTCATTTGAAATATGGCCTCCTTTAGATGATAAAGTGCAGCACATTGAAGAGCCCTTCGTGAGAGCTCTTGTGTCTTTGCTTTTCACCTTGTTTAAAAATGATATATGGCAAAGAGACAAAGCTATGACTCTGTTTGAGCTGCTTGTAAATAAGCTTTCTATTGGTGAAGCTATTAATGTGAATTGTTTGAGAATTCTTCCTCCAATCATGAGTGTCCTTGTACGAACATTAAGCTATAGAAGCGTTGGCTCCTATGAATATTGTAGAGATGTTGACCCTGATACTTCTGAAGGAAATCAAATGCAGGATACTATCAGAGGCTGGCTCCAGAGAACTCTATTATTTCCACCTTTAGTTACATGGCAATCTGGAGAAGGTAAAGCATGCTATTTTCAGTTTATTCAAATAAGTAACCATCTGGTCTGGTGGGGTCTGTATTATTTTTTTGGTATTATGCTACATTGCCTGCAGATGTTTGTCGCATGTCCCTGAGAGAGACTGAACCAAGCTTTATGTCTTTATAACTATGATTAGCACATTTTTATGCCCACATTGCTAGAGGGCTTTCATTCAAATTTGGCATTTCCTCTTTGATTAATCATAGGATGTTACCATTTTATTTCTTGCAGATATGGAAGAATGGTTTCAGTTGGTTATCTCTTGCTATCCTCTAAGTGCCACGGGGGGAGCAGAACTGTTTAAGCTGGAGAGGAATATTAGCCATGTCGAGAGAACACTGTTGCTTGATTTGTTTAGGAAGCAGAGGCATGGAGCCGGTATTGCTAATCAGCTGCAACTGGTGCAGGTGTTGCTATCACAGCTGATGGTAATTTCAGTTGGTTATTGCTGGCAGGAGTTTAATGAAGATGACTGGACCTTTGTGTTCTCACGCTTGAGTAGTTGGATTCAATCAGCAGTTGTCATTATGGAAGAGGCTGCTGAAAATGTGAATGATGTTATTGCCGAAAGCTCTTCTTCTAACAATTTGGACGACATTCTTCAGAAGCTTGAGAAGATTGTTTTTATTTCAGACCCTTCTCATATTAATAATGCTAGAAATGCCATTTTATCATTTTCTTTCTGTCATTTGAATTTGCTACATCATGGAACTGAAGATTCAGATAATTCAATCCCCTTGAGAACAGAAAGATGGGACCGTGTTAGAGATCGGATTGTAGAAGGTGTTCTTCGCTTATTTTTCTGCACTGGAATTTCTGAGTCCATTGCGAGTTCTTATGATTTTGAAGCTGCATCAGTTATTGCTTCGTCACGGTTTGATAATATTTGTTTCTGGGAAGTGGTGGCATCAAGTGTTGTTAACTCATCTCTCCATGCTAGAGATAGAGCAGTAAAGTCAGTTGAGTTTTGGGGGTTACGCAAAGGGCCTATAAGTGCTTTGTATGCTATTTTGTTTTCTTCAACACCAATTGCATCATTACAGTATGCTGCCTTTGCTATTCTGTCAGCTGATCCCGTTTCTCAGTTGGCTATAGTCCGTGAAGATTCGGCACCTTCCTTGGGTGCTGATTCTGGTGTTGACCAGGACCCAAACCGTCTTGATCTGCCGTCAGAAAATGTGCAGTTGAATGGTGAAATCTCCTGCATGATTGAAAAGTTACCTTTCCAGGTTCTTGATATGGATTTGACAGCCCAAGAACGGGTAAATTAGTTTCTACTGAAACTACTCATCTGTTTTGAATTCTTAATTAATGAATTTTGTAAAAAGAAAAAAAATCTTAGTACATAATATTTATTTTCCGTTATAAATGCACTGATGTAATTGTCTGTCTTCTAAGCCACAGGTAAATGTATTCCTTGCTTGGTCTTTGTTGCTATCGCACCTGTCATCTTTACCATCATTAACATCACAAAGAGAGAGATTGGTCCAGTATATTCTAGATTCAGCAAATACAGTGATATTAGATTGCATTTTCCAGCATATTCCGCTGGAACTGTGCATGGCACAAGATCTGAAAAAGAAAGATGGGGATCTTCCTGCTGAGGTATCAGCAGCTGCAACTGCGGCAAAACATGCTATCACAACAGGGTCATTATTGTTTGCTGTGGAATCACTTTGGCCCGTTGAACCTGTGAAATTGGCTTCACTTGCTGGAGCAGTGTATGGTTTGATGCTTTGTGTTCTTCCGGCTTACGTTCGAGGGTGGTTTAGTGACTTGCGTGACCGGTCCATTTCATCTTTGTTCGAGTCCTTCACACGAGTGTGGTGCAGCCCTCCTCTAATTGCAAATGAACTATCTCAGGTGTAACTCAAGAAAATGTTTAAGTTACCCCAAGTTCCTTTTTTTTTTTTTAATTATAATAATTATAATAAACTACTCAAATATCTTATATTATGCAAACCTCAGGTTTTTGTGTCCTTAATAGCTTCAATATGGGAAAAATAGTTATACTAGTAATATTGAGAATAAAATTTAAGCTTGTCATTGATTCCAGCTTATTCTAAAGAATTAACTATAATGAACTTCGAGGAATTAATAAATTTCGCCCCCTTCTGGGTTTCTGATTGTTAGATAACGTGAAAAGTGATTCTAGTTATGTATTGGGACATTGGTGAGAAGCTTAATTGTTGTCGGATTTCTTGTCTTAAATGTTTTTGACCAGTCACCTTACAAGCATTTACTGAATTCAATGATTGACTTGACATTCTGAAAAGAGAAATGCAGAGTCGAACATAGCCTGTTTTATGGGTTTAATTCTTTAATCTATTGATTTGATGCACCTCTGACATAATTTCTTTTTAATGCAGATAAAGAAGGCCAATATTGCTGATGAGAATTTTTCACTTGCTGTAAGCAAATCAGCAAACGAGGTTGTCGCCACATACACAAAGGATGAGACGAAAATGGATCTAGTTATTCGTCTTCCTGCATCCTACCCATTACGCCCTGTTGATGTTGATTGTATGAGGAGCCTAGGGATTAGTGAAGTGAAGCAGAGGAAGTGGTTAATGTCAATGATGTTGTTTGTTCGTAATCAGGTACTTGCTGTGACTTCGTACTTCGTACTTCCTGCTTACTGTGCTTTTTACTTAATGCAATGGATGAGAGATTTTTTGATCTGGTTGTACACATGGAGATATGATCCACCATACATATGGAATAATACCTTTGTGCATTTCATGACAAGCATTATGGTCCTTGGACACACAGTGTCAAAGAATGGCAAAATGATCAATTATGCTGCCTTTCCATAGAAGTCCATTGCAGTCATGAATTTGGCTCTAGAAGAGAATGCCAAAAGTGGCACAGAAACAAATATTTAAGCGAAAACCTGTAGGCAGATCCTTAATTTGCTTTAATTGTGATGCAGAATGGAGCTTTAGCTGAAGCTATACGGATATGGAAGCGCAACTTTGACAAGGAATTCGAAGGTGTTGAGGAGTGCCCTATTTGTTACAGTGTCATCCACACTACCAATCATAGCCTTCCTCGTCTTGCTTGCAAGACCTGCAAACACAAGTTCCATTCGGCCTGCCTCTACAAGTGGTTCTCAACTTCCCACAAATCAGCATGCCCACTGTGTCAATCTCCATTCTGATCTAGACATCAATTTTGTTTATTTGTGGATGTTGTTCGTCTGATTGCAAATCAATGTAAAAGAAGTGGCTACTGTAAAGCAGAAGGATATATAATACATGAAATATGGAGACAAAAGTGCTATTACTTGTGTGAGACATGAGTGCTGATTCGAACTGGAACACACATGTAGAGCGCAAAACTGTAATCTCTCTACCCCTTCTCTCTTTTCCAAATATGAAATTTTTAGTCCACAGATCAATTATTGTTTGCATGATTAGGGGGTGATTTTTACTCTCTGGGAGCGCAAATGGAACTGGTACAAAGTGAGCTACGTAAAAGTAGCCATTTGTTTCCATGTAATATTGTAAAATCTGTACTGATAAATATTGCTTCCTGCAATTTCAGGTCTTTTATCTTTACAATCTAGATGGAATATCAAGAAGATTGGATGTGTCTCCAGGTAAGTACATAGTTCTCTTCAGCTGTTTAATGTTGGATATGATTCCATGCAAACTGAATCTTTGAAATGGTTTCTTTCCTTTTAACCGATTGTTCAGTTACTATAAATGCTCATTGGTTTTGCCCTTGAATTTTGTCTGTAACGAGGAGTGCATGTGACGAGTCTTTACAGAATGTTTTCTTTCTGTAACCAGAGTAGGAGAGTGAACATATGTTGCGAATTCTATTCAACCATATTAGATATTAACTAGGAAAATAGTATAAATTAAATAAAATTAAGCACTGAATATATATTTATAAAATGTGTACACGGTTATCCCAGACCAGATTCCCAAAATGGTGGTCCATAGCAGCAGCAATAATTTTATGGTCTATTGCAGAAAATGTTTCAAGAGTTTTATGCCTCTTGTTAAGAAAATGTCAAGTTATTTGTTGTATTTGCCGACGAATTTCTTTGATGATTATCTTATTATAATTTTCTAGCAGGTTTTCAGAGTCGGGATATGGGGATCGTAGTGTTGAGAGTAGAATTGAGAGTTATATAGAAGTTCAGAGTTGTAAAAAGTAGAGGAAGGTTACACCAATCAGAGCATTAGAAAGCTGTCTTTTTCTTTATTTTTTGTTTTGTTTGTTTCGTGATTTTATTGTTATACAGTAATTAATTTAAAATAATCTAATTTTATGGTTTATTTCCCATTCAAGACCCACAAGTATGACCCTTCCCATGAAAATTTCCCCCCCTTTATTTGCATTTTGGAGACGTGAATTTTAATGTATCAATCTGAAAAATTCGTATTCGTGGGAGGGGTTATTTAATTGTTGAATTTGAAACTCAGATTTCAGATATGAGAAAATTTAGGATATTCACCAGTAAATACATCATTTTGAATTCTCTTTAGAATATGCTTTTCGTAGGGATCACAAATTATTTGATATCCATGCATCAGAAAATATTAAACTGATATAAGATGAGGCATTCTATTACTATTACAATGTTGTTGAGAAGAGCAGCTTTAAATCTAATTTGAAACGATAAAACAGAGTAAATAATTGGGTGACAACATGAAAAAAAGGGTTAGTAAATTACATGAAAGGAAAATAGAAAATGGGAACTGGTGGGTGGTACCGCATATTCCCTCTTATCAATGAAAATTGATCTCCGAACTGAATTGGAGAGAATCCTTAGTCTCTGAAAGTTATAATGATTTAGACCCTAATATATATTTAATGATGCGTTAGATACGTTGTACGGACTTGATTATATTGTATTTGACCATATTAAAATTTTATATTTTCGATTGTAAGGGGGGTAAAAATTAATTTGGTGATATATGGTTTGGTAATGGATGCCGACAATCACGGGGAGATCTTTACTACTCAAAAATAAAAACATGAGTATTTTTACAAATTCTCAAAACTCTCTCCAGAATAATTCAAAAACCTCAAGTTCTGTCGTTTTCTTTTCCTTTAAGGTATTTGGACATGTTTTGTACTCCTAGGGTCTGAATTGTTTCTTGGGCTTGTGTAATTGGAAATATTCAAATGTGTGTTCTATTTGGTTTTGATTTTCTTTCTCTTTTTGATTTTTATTTTTATTTTCATTTTCTGTATGATTTTTTTTAGTTTAAGATTTGCTTTTATTTGTTGCAATTTTAAGAAACTCTACTGTATAAATGAACAGTTATATTCATTTAAGTTCCGTAGTTGAAAACTGTTTAATATTTCCACATAACCTTATTGTTGCAATGTTTTAATGTGTTTTCCTTTTGATGCAGAGGTACATACAGCTGAATAATGAGGTTGAACTTTCTGCGTTGGCAAATTACAATATTACCCATAAAGTAATAAATTAATAAATTAATAATAAATTAATATTAATTTATAAATAATAAATAAAATATATTAACTATTGCTTTATATTGCCTTTTAGCTGTTCAATCACTCACCAATCAGTAGAATGAGCAACTCAGCTGTTTTTTTAAGCAAATTAAATTAAATTCATAACTGAAAAGTGTCAATAATATATTTGATATTTGAAGGAAAACCATCATTCCACTAAACAGCACAAGACGCCCCAAATGCTATCTTTGCTAGTTCGTGGGCAAAATTATTACAAATTCTAGAAGTATAACAAACTGATACCCCTAAAAAACGTGTTAGTTTCTCCTTGATCTCATTAATGATCCAGAAAATTTCTTTTCTAGTGTCCTTCCTGCTGATTACAATTTCCTTTGAGAGTCTAAAAAAGGAGTAAGTTTCCACACTTTTCTGGCAAAATGGCACTGAAAAAGCGCCTGGGAGATTGATTCATATTGGAATTTACATCATTGATATCTAGGCTCTACTGTTACCTTCTTCTTCCACAAGTTAAAGGTTGTAGGTAGCAAGTCTTTGGCAGCCCTCCATATAAAGATCTTTACCTTAGCGGACAAATTGCTATTCCAAATCAAGCTCCAATCACTACCAGTCGGGCCTTAAAAGTTTCCACTTTTCCATCGAGTCATCGCTTCCTTTTGTAAACCCATTTACATCCTATAGGTTTAACTCATTCAGGAAGTTCAATTAAGTCCCGGACTTGAATGTCATGCATAGAATCCATCTCGGATTTCATGACTTTCTGCCATTTTCCCGAATCAATATCCAATATCGCTTTCTTATACGTAGTCGAATCTGTTTCCTCCAAGAGGAAAACATCAAGGCTCGCATCAGATGTTAAAAACAATCTCTCATGAGGCTTTGCTATTCTATTCGACTCACGTAGAACTTGTGTTGTAGATCATTCTCCTAATTAGATCTCAGGTTTCATCTCAGGTTCCCTAATGTTGGGATCAAACTCATCAAGTTCAATCTCTCTACAATTCCCACTTTCTCTCAAAAATTGCTTTTCAAGAAAAGTGAAAAAACGAACAACAAATACATTTCGTTGCTCGGAATCGTAGAATTGATATCCCATGGAATTATCAAGATATCATACAAACCTACATTTATACCCCATGGGTGCTAGTTTATCCCGTTGCACAACTCTAACGTATGCAGGACAACCTCAAATCTTTAAATACCTAAGACTTGAATTTCTACCGAAACAATTTTCGATGGAACTCTATTAAATATGTGGGAAACAATAAGTAAAACGTAACCTCAAAGATAATACGGATTAGTTGAAGAAATTGCATGTCGATAAATGACCGTTTGCTTAGATGTCTATCATGAATTGCTAGTGTTATGATGTATGGTATGGTTAAAAATAAAAAGAGAAAGTCTCGAAAGAAAGAAATTAAACCACCTATAATCGATAAGCGTGAAGCTACCCATGGGCGAGTGTTAGGACCACAATTAGGAGAAATGCTACCTTGAAGGGTATGTATGTCGAAAAAAAGAAGAAAGAAAAGAATAAGTTGAAAAAAAAAAAGAAAAAGAAAAAAAAGAAAAAAATATATATATCATACCATACTGAGCAAAGAAAGGCAATTACATATCACATTTGAGATATCTAAGTTGGTTTGACCCATCAGATCCAAATTTTTAAACGAAATCATTGAGTTGGCTTGCCCATGAGTCGAGCTGTGAATGAACCTTTACACACACTGTGAGTTTGGCTTAGATGATTTATTCAAGAACTTGGATTTGAGTTGCTTTGAATACTTTGAATGTTCTCTGATTTCATTACTAAGCATTCTTTCAGGACAATAATATGTGTAACTATTGGGACTATTTCATTTTGTTTTTGCATGATTGCATTTTTTGAATGACGTTTGTGGGTTTCGTCGCTGCAAGCCCTCACAAGACTATAACTCGTCCACTAGAGACACATAGGGGTTTAAATGCTTATTGCATACGCTAAATGCAATCGTGATCCCTACGAAAGTGGCTTAGATAGTTTTTATTTATTTATTTATTTTAGTTTAGTTTACATTTTCTTTTTACGCTTGAATTGCTAGGGACTAGCAATAAGCTGGTTTGGAGTTGTGATAAGTGCATGAAAATGTACTTTAAACATCACTAATTCGGCTTGATTATCAAATATTTGATCTTAATTACAATTTATTTTATGTCTTGTTATTATGAAGCAATGGAACATGGATATTGGAGCAATTGTACATGTTTCGGGACCTTACGGACGCATCGAAAGCATGCGGGAAGAGCGGAAATGTGGAATACACAACACCAGAAAAAGCAGCAGACACCGCGACGCCCACTTTCTAGCGCTGCAGCGCCCCTCAGCGAGTGTTCTCATACAATTCTCCCGTAAGTTGGGCGCCGCAACGCCACTTTTCGATGCCGCGGCGCCTCGAAAGATGTCCATAATCTTAATTAGCTTGTATTTTATGCGCATAAGGACTCCAGGACTTCCCTATATATACCCAAGTTCGTATAAAACCCTAAAAAAGAGAGAATAAATACGCAACAGAGTGAAACACATATTTGAGAGAGAAGAACGAGGAAGCTTCATGTCGGATAAGATGTGTCTCCGATCTCTTCAGGTTATGTCTCTTTCTTCTATAGAGAACTAATCTTCTAGGCAAAACTAAGGATGGACTCCTTTAATTAAGTTCTTATACTCATGTTTTTGATTCTTGAATACTCTTCAACGTTTAATATAATTGATGATTCGTAATTCCTTATTATCTTTTGATTATAGACCCAAAGATTGTGTTTGACCAATTTGCATATAGGAGTAGTCATGCTTCTTCTATGTGTGATTGGGAAACCCATTTGTGACTGATAATGTTGTTTTATGAGTTAATCTTCTGCTGCAGTATTGCCTGTGGGTATATTATTGACGTTAGATAGGTCATAACAATAACATTGTGTGCTGTTAACATAAAAAAAAAACAATTCACCAATTATCTTAGAATTTAATATGTTTTGAATTTAAATATCTTTCGATTTTTTGGTTTGGAATGTGAAACCTTCAATTAAGTAATAAAATGAATCAACTACTAAATATAGGAATTTGATACAAGAAGGATTCTAGACGCTTTGCTGTTTCTCTCTACTGATAACCTTTTAGTGTTTTTCGTAATCTTTAATTTACATTACCAATTCAATCCTTTTTTTTAATTCAGTTACTGCTAACGTTTTCATTAAGTGAATTAGTTCCTTGTAACCATCTCTCCGAGGAATCGACACCTCAACTATAATACGATAACCGCGAGTACTTTTTGGGCGTAATCACTTGGTCACCCATTGGTCAGTCTTTTATACTATCCTCCTACTTCCTCATCTCCTTCTGAAACCAAATCTTCATTTGGTTCTCGAAACAGGTTTTCCCATGTCTTCCACTACATGCGCGATATCTTCTATAGTTGAGGACTTCATATCCTTCCCTTGGAAACTGTTCAAGGTCACTCTCCGCAAAGAGTGGATTGTTACTAGAGGATTTTGGAGTTTGTCTGCCTTCTTCTTCTTCCCATAGCTCCCATGCCGGTACAGCTCCGGAGATGATGACGAATCTCATCTTATGGGCACTCCTCTTCCCAACTTCACCATCTCTATCTACCTTATCAGTCATCTTTCCTCTCGCTACGTCCTCTCTTCTCTGGCTAGGGCCTCATTCTCCCTCTCCCCCGCCTAATTTTCTAATTTTTCCATTTTCTCCATCATAGCCTTCACGAAGGCCTGGGTAGCTTCCCTTTCCTTTCGTGCATCTTCTCTCTTATTTCGGATGGCTTCTTCCATTTTCTCCATTCACTCCGTCGTTGAAGCCTCTGAAGATCTATGGTTCCCATCTCATGCCATCGTCTTACTGTGTTTGCTAATTTTTGTACTGATTCCTCACAGACGGCGCCAATATTTACGACTGATTTTTCGTTCCAGGGATAATTCGGGAAAACCACTCCTTGAAAAATTCTCCCTCAACTTTGAATTTTTTTGGATTAGGGACCAAATGCAAACTTAGCAAAAAATGAAAAAATACACAGATAAAATAAAGGGTTTAACTGTTGGGACTGATGTGGAACCCCTAGGGTCGGATCGGCGTCATGCGCAGTGAAAATGGGTCTAACCCATGGATATCAAACATTGGTGTAATTTTAAATAATTTAATGAAATAATATATTTCATTACGAGTGTATAGGAAAAAACCAGGGCCGAATCGGAGTCCGAAAACTAAAATCATGCTTCGACATGCGTAACATGTTATAAAGTTCTTCGTAGCTAGCTTGCATCGAGTGCATATGGAAGTTTAATACAAAGCCAGCATAAGAACCATACAAAGAAGACAAAATCAAATTATGGCCCAGCCGTTCATCAATCACAATGTCATGTCGTTCCAGGTATTGAATCTGGTTGATCATGTTCAAAACATGAATGCTGACAGCTCTTCCATCATTGAATTCAGCACGAAACAATTCTTTAGACCTTCGATAAAATTCGATCTCTTGATTTTCCTTGAATAACTCCTTGAGTGTTCGCATGATGCTTCAAGCATCCAGTTCTTCAATATACTGTTTCAGCAAATCTGGAACCATCGGTCCCAAAATGTAGGATTTCACCTTAAGGTTATCATCCTTCCATCTATTAAAAGTTTCTCGCTCTTCTAGAGTGGAGTCTGGAAACAGATAGTGGATTGACAGTGACATAAGTCAACTTTTCAAACTCTAAGACAAGACATATGTTCATTTCTCATTCGAAATAGTTCTCGTCTCCTTTTAGTTTAATGAAATTTTAAATATATTAGTGTCCTCTCATTACTTTATGTAATTTCGTAATCTCCCTTAACAAAAAAAAAAATGATTATCAAAATTTCATAGTGAGAAGTGGATCCCATGACATTTACTCCAGCCTCACACTAATGACGATATTGGCCTTTATAAACTCATTAAGTAGACCTCCAAGTTCAATCACTTCATGTGACTCATAGTTTGGTCCTGAACCGTTTATTATCCTCACACTAATGACGATATTGGATTAAGACATGTTCTAGGTGTATACTTTTCAATGTGCACTTTTCAAAATTATAATTTAAAACATGCTTTACATATCCAATAAGTCTTATGCATAATTAAATTAAAATACAGAGGTATAGATTAAAATACATGTCTAACATGCAACATGTGTTGTGTGGTTAAGCCTTACTATTGATATCATTATGTTAGGGCAGATGTGGAACTTCTAGGGTCGGATCGGAGTCCTGCACAACAAAAATGGGTTCAACCCATGCATATAAAGCATGGGTGTAATTTGAAATAATTTAATGAAATACTATATTTTATTACAAGTGTATAAGAAAAAATCGGGGCTGAATCGGAGTCCAGAAACTCAAAATTAGGGAAAATAAAATTCAACGCGAAGCTCCTGACGGCTGCACGCACTGTGCGTACGGACTATTTTTTTTAAAAATTCATTTCAAATGTTTGTTCCTTCAGCCTTTCAACTATCTGGAAACAGAGAGATGAAGGAAATAGGGTTTTCAACCCTAATTGCTTCTAACCTTCCCTAAATATTTTCAAAATACCCAAAATTAATTTTAACATCAACACATATTATAGAACAAAAATCAAATTTTTCAAAAAATATCAAATATTTTTACAAAAACATAAATTTATTATAAATACGCACTTGCATAAATTTTGAATCCAAAACACAAACCAAATTACAATCCCACAATGAAGTGACTCGTGAATAATTGTAGGTCACCCAAAAATGGTCAAGTGATTCTAGAATGGTAGCTTTAGCTTCAAGCTATTATCTAGAGTTCCAAACTCTAATTTTATGTCTATGTCTAACATAAACATTTTGACCCAGTTACAAGCATATTGTGTTTATACTTCCAAAGCATCCTAACACGATTAATTAGCCTAATTTCAACATTATGTATCTAATACATAATTCATCACTATATGTCTCACTAATGAAAAATATAGCTTTTGGAGAAGATCAAACTTACCTAGTAAGGTTAATTCAAAGATGCAATCTACTTCACCTTGTTGAAATGTTTGGAGAACTTCTAAGGATTAACAAGCTTGACGCCAATATTCAATCTTGATTCTAATGCTAGCAAGCTGCACTCCAAGATCAAATCTTGATTTTTCATAGATGAAATGTTGCAGAGATCTCACAAATCTTCTCTAAACACTTCTCTAACTTAGGCCAATTCCTCCAAGAATTACTTGTATTTAGCTTTCTCAAGCTTTTGGTTTGCTTAATTAAAACATTCCTAAAGCTTGCTATTTATAGCAAAAGTTAGGTAATTTTTAATTAATAAAAGTTGTAATCAACTTTTAGGTGGACTTAATCTAATTTGTCGAAATATGTATAATTAGGTGTGACTAATCTTCATTGTCTACCACTTTGATTTAATCCAATTAAATCAAGACAATGATTAGGAAATGTATTTGTTCAATGTTTGTCACTTTGATTAAATCCAATTAAATCAAGCCAAAACCACTTATTATTACATACTTACAATTACCATAATATCCTCAAATGGTATAGATAATTATGATTTTACAATTAAGCCTTTGTGTAATTATTGAATTAATTCAATTAATCCAATTAGGTCAAAGTATATAATCAATGTTATCAAATAACACTTGATTATCTTAGTTGATAATTATAATATAGAATATTATCTTTTACAATTAAGCATTCATATTGGGACTCTCTAAGTTCAAACACGTTCGCCATATAAGGCTAGCTAATATGTATGCAATTCGACCACCTCCGAATTCACGAAGAACACGAACGAACTTTCCGAACTATACAAATCGATGTTATCACATATGTTTAACAATCCCTCCGTCGTAGGCTATCCGAGTTATGCTTTAGGAAACATAGAATATATACCGTCAAGTTTCCGAGGTGCACATATAATGTTGACATGTCCACGATTCTTCATAACTGATGCGATTCACCTTAGGTGATCGAATCTGGCCAAAGCTTTAAGAATCGTGACTTTACTAACATGGATACTTAAACCCCTTATGATACACATATGAGCCAACGAATTTTATCTTGCTTCGTACTTGATTACTGAGTGCATCGGTCCACACTCAAAGAACATCTAGAGGCTATACCATGAAAGGTTTCTGACATACATGACATTAAAATGTGTAAGATCTCACACAAAATAAATGTTATCCTATAGTCAAAGGATTACATATGCTACTCGACTCGAAGAGATTCCTATTCACAATGGTGTGTACTTCCAACTATTAGGAATCTCATGTGAGTCATTCAATATTTGGTCCAACCAAAACCCACACGTTTATACGAGTTTCGAAAACTTATGGTACATCGGGTTAAACCACCAGAACTTTAATTCCAATATATGACATGTGCTAGTCTTCTCGGTTATAGGAATTTGACCGTATTCCAAAACCAACGACTAGAAATATATATACACTTTAAGAATAATTTATAATAGTAATATTTATCCCAATGTCGGACCACCTAGTGTCCAGTATTACTACAAGACTATTCTAAGGTTGATGTCATTCTTAACGTATTTATACGTTAATCTAATACGCATAATGACAATACCATTAATAAGGTATGTGATGAAAATGTAGTTATTTTATTAATAAATAATAAAATATATAATTCGAATTGACACTCTAAGCACCAACTCCAACAAACTCCCACTTGCTTAGTGCCAATTTGGATGGTACCGCAGTCTCATCTCCTCCACATGTTTATCGAATAACTTATGAGGTAAGGCCTTTGTAAGTGGGTATGTTATGTTGTCTAGTCCTTGAACCTTCAATACCACTTTGTCTTTTCGTTCAATAATCTATCTAATTACACAGTATTTCTTTCCAAGTGCTTAGACTTGGAATGCGCCATTGGCTCATTAGCCTGCGCAATGTCTTCGCTATTATCATAGTACAATGAGATCGAATCCGCAATACTAGGCACAACACCAATTTCTGTGATAAAATTTCTAATCCATACAGCTTCTTTAGCAGCTTCAGAGGCCGCTATAAATTCCGTCTCAGTGGTGGAATCAGCTGTTTAGCCTTGCTTTGAAATCGCCAACTAACCGTACCATTGTTAAGAGTAAATATGTAACCTGATGTAGATTTTCTATCATCTGGATCTCCCTGGAAGTCGGAGTCTGTATAATCCTTAACTTGAAGCTCATTTTCTATATATATCATAAACTAATCCCTAGTACTCTTAAGATATTTAAGAATATCTTTCACGGTTGTCCAATGATCATTACCTGGATCATATTAATATTGACTGGTCACACTGACGTCGAAACTGATGTCAGATCTAGTACATAGCATATCATACATTATGCTTCTAATACAATGAGCATATGGCAAGTTCGAAATTCTAACTCTCTCTTCCTCAATCTGAGGTGTCATTTTCTTCGAAAGATGTATGTCATATCGAAAAGGTACATTTTTTGCCTTGCAGTTGGTAAAACCGTACCTTTCTAACATCTTATCTTGTACGTCGATTGTGACAACCCTATAAACTTCCTAAATCTATCCCGATAGAGCCTTATACCTAGTATATAGGAAGTTTCACCCATATCTTTCATGAAGAAGTTTTTGCAAAGGTAGGCTTTCACACTATACATCAATCATGTATCATTTCCTATAATAAGGATGTCATCTACATACAAGACTAGGAAAATTATCATGCTCTCACTCACTTTCTTATAAACACATGGTTCTTCCTCGTTCTTGATGAATCTAGATAATCTAATTATCTCATCAAAAAGACGATTCCAGCTTCGGGATGCCTTCCAGGCGATCGGAAAATAAAGAAATAGTGAAGACCTCGCACGGCCCGGGTTATAGGCTTGGTCGTCTCAATCGGATCGACTGGGACCCTGGAGACAAGGGCACCTCGCCTTTAAGGAAGAGGGAGCAGGTAAGGTTCGCGTGTTTGCGATACCAAACGCGCTTAAGCAAGCGTTGCTTAGACCGGCTCACATCCAAGGAGTTGGCAGAATCTATAACAGCAAAGAGGCGACAGGACAATGAAGTTCGATATGATCAACAAATTACCTTCATTGATAATAGCTAAAAATTTGGTTCGCATACTATTATTCCAAGATCCCAAGTATCCAAAAACGAACTCCAGAGGTACCTTCAGGTGTCAGAAGAGTCAATAAAGGATACATTCAACTCCCTTTGGCGGTGGGGATAGAGGGACTTGAACCCTCACGATTTCTAAAGACTTTTGGAGCTTACAAAGCAAGTTTGAAGTCTCATTAGATACGAAACCCTTTGGTTGTTCCATATAGATATGCTCTTTAAGGAATCCATTTAGGAAAACGGTTTTCACATTCATCTGTCATATCTCATAGTCGTGATATGCAGCAATGGCTAAAAGAATCCTAATGGATTTTAGCATGGCTACTGGTGAAAATGTTTCCTCATAGCCAATCCCAGGACGTTGAGTGTAACCTTTCACTACCATTCGGGCCTTAAAAGTTTCCACTTTTCCATCGAGCCATCGCTTCCTTTTGTAAACCCATTTACATCCTATAGGTTTAACTCCTTCAGGAAGTTCAATTAAGTCCCAGACTTGAATGTCATGCATAAAATCTATCTCGGATTTCATGGCTTTCTGCCATTTTTCTGAATCGATATCCAATATCGCTTTCTTATACGTAGTCGAATCTGTTTCCTCCAAGAGGAAAATATCAAGGCTCGCATTAGATGTTAAAAACAATCTCTCATGAGGCTTTGCTATTCTATTTGACTTATGTAGAACTTGTGTTGTAGATCATTCTCTTAATTGAATCTATGGTTCCATCTCAGGTTCCCTAATGTTGGGATCAAACTCATCAAGTTCAATCTCTCTACAATTCCCACTTTCTCTCAAAAATTGCTTTTCAAGAAAAGTGGAAAAACGAACAACAAATACATTTTGTTGCTCGGAATCGTAGAATTGATATCTCATGGAATTATCAGGATATCATACAAACCTACATTTATACCCCCTAGGTGCTAGTTTATCCCGCTGCGTAACTCTAACGTATGCAAGACAACCCCAAATCTTTAAATACCTAATACTTGAATTTCTACCGAACCATATCTGATAGGGGGTCGTAGAAACAATTTTGGATGGAACTCTATTAAGTATGTGGGCAACAGTAAGTAAAGCGTAACCTCAAACCATCATTTACCAATTTGGAAAGACGTCTAACACATATGTGGCCCAATCTCATATGCCATAATTCAGTATTATTTAATTGAGATTTCCTACTTGTATTTTCCTCTACATTAAATACATTTTTATATGTTTCCAAAATATAGTGACCATTTTATAAAGAACATTCACATTTCAATAAATTATCTTTATAATATAAACATAAAGTTTCATCCTTAATGTTTATTTTATATCCTTATTTATCTAATATTGGCAGTGATATTAATTATCTTATAAGTGAGGGTATATAATAACAGTCTTGTAAATTTAATTTACAACCATTTGGGAGATCTAAAACAACTGTTCCTAAGTCCTTAACGTCCAATGTTTCGCCATTGCCAACTCTAAGCTGGGTCTCCCCTTTATTCAACATTCTTTTTACCCTCATTGCCTGCAAGAAGTTGCAAATATGAGTAGAACTGTCGGTGTCTAACATTCATCCACTATTTATATGTAAGGCTAATGGGGTGTCAATAATTAGGAAAATACAAAACGTACATGAGGGTCATACTTTTCCTATCAGCTCTTGACAGTCATTCTTCCGGTGTCCAGACTTCTTGCAATGTAGACATTGATCACGAGCTATTTGCGATTTTACGCCTTTGCGTTTCTTAGAGTTATTCTTTGCAATCTTCTTCATCCCCATTTTTTATTTTCTTTAACTTCCCAGAAGACTTTAAAGAGCCAGCTCCACCATGGAGGTACAATGTGGGGTTGCCTTTACTCAAATCATGCTCCGCCGTACGTAAAATGTTATAAAGTTCTTCGTAACTAGCTTGTATCGAGTGCAAATGAAAATTTAATACAAAGCCAGCATAAAAACCAGACAAATAAGACTGAATCAAATTACGGCCCAACCGTTCATCAATCACAATGTCCTGTCGTTCCAGGTATCAAATCTGGTCGATCATGTTCAAAATATGAATGCTGACAGCTCATTTATCCTTGATTTCAGCACAGAATAATTCCTTAGACCTTCGATAAAGTTTGATCTCTTGATTTACCTCAAACAACTTCTTGAGTGTTCGCATGATGCTTCAAGCATCCGGTACTTCAATGTACTGTCTCAGCAAATCTGGAACCATCGATCTCAAAATGTAGGATTTCACCTTAAGGTTATCATCCTTCCATCTATTAAAAGTTTCTCGCTCTTCTGGAGTGGAGTCAGGAAGCAGATAGTGGATTGACATTGACATAAGTCAACTTTTCAAACTCCAAAACAAGGTGTATGTTCATTTCTCATTCGAAATAGTTCTCAGATTCTTTTAGTTTAATGAAATTTTAAATCTATTAGTGTCATCTCATTATTTTACGTCATTTCGTAATCTCCCTTAACGAAAAAAATAGAAATTTGACTATCAAAATTTCATAGCGGGAAGTGGATCCCATGACATTTACTCCAGCCTCACACTAATGAAGATATTGTCCTTTATAAACTCATTAGGTAGATCTCCAAGTTCAATCACTTCATGTGACTCCTAGTTTGGTCCTGAACTGTTTATTATCCTCATACTAATGATGATATTGGATTAAGACGTGTTCTAGATGTATACTTTTCAATTTGCACTAATGAGCTCCGTATGTACACTCTTACACTGATGACGATATTGGGAGACTGCGTAAACTCATCACGCTACATCTAATATTTTACCGGAGCGACTTAAGTTTCGAGCACTTATACCCTCACACTAATGACGATATTGGATATAAGTAGTAAGAACTCATTCATCTCCGTATTGACAAGACATACCTTCTAATAATGCTCCAACATTACTAATACTATCACTTAAAATAAAGTAATCACTTAATCATGAGAGATTTATGGCAATCAAGTCACTAACATAATTAGGTCAAAATTTTAATTTAAAACATGCTTTACATATTCAATATGTCTTATGCATAATTAAATTAAAATACAGAGGCATAGATTAAAATACATGTCTAACATGCAACATGTGTTGTGTGGTTAAGTCTTGCTACTGATATCATTCTGCTGGGGCGGATGTGGAACCTCTAGGGTCGGATCGGTGCCCCACGCAGCGGAAATGAGTCTAACCCATAGATATCAAGCATGAGAGTAATTGTAAATAATTTAATGAAATATTATATTTCATTACGAGTGTATAGGAAAAAATCGGGCCTGAATCAGTGTCCGGAAACTCAAAAATAGGGAAAAATAAAATTCAGTGCGCGAAACACGTGACGCGCGCGCTACATTGAGAGCATTGTGCATACTGACTAATTTTTTTAAAAATTTCATTTCAACTGTTTGTTCCTTCAACCCTTCAGCTATCTGGAAATAGAGAGCTGAAGGCAATAGGGTTTTCAACCCTAATTGCTTATAACCTTCCCTAATTATTTTCAAAACACCCAAAATTAATTTTAACATCAACACATGTTATAGAACAAAAATCAATTTTTTCAAAAAAAAAATATCAAATATTTTTACAAAAACATAAATTTATTCTAAATATGCACTTGCATAAATTTTGAATCCAAAACAAAAACCAAATTAGAATCCTAAAATGAAGTGACTCGTGAATAATTGCAGGTCACTCAAATATGGTTAAGTGATTCTAGAACAATAGTCTTAGCTTCAAGCTATTATATAGAGTTCCAAACTCTAATTTTATGTTTATGTCTAACATAAACATTCTGACCCAGTTACAAGCATATTGTGTTTATACTTCCAAAGCATCCTAACACGAGTAATTAGCCTAATTTCAACATTATGTATCTAATACATAATTCATCACTATATGTCTCACTAATGAAAAACTCACTAATGAAAAATATAGCTTTTGGAGAAGATCAAACTTACTTAGCAAGGTTGATTCAAAGATCCAATCTACTTCTCCTTGTTGAAATGTTTGGAGAACTTCTAAGGATTAGCAAGCTTGACGCCAATATCCAATCTTGATTCCAATGCTAGCAAGCTTCACCCCAAGACCCAATCTTGATTTTTCCTAGATGAAATATTTTAGAGATCTCACCAAGCTTCTCTAAATACATCTCTAACTTAGGCTAATTTCTCCAAGAATTACTTGTATTTAGCTTTCTCGAGTTGTTGCTTTGCTTAATTAAAACATTCATAAAGCTTGCTATTTATAGCAAAACTTAAGCAATTTTTAACTAATAAAAGTTGTAATCAACTTTTAGGTAGACTTAATCTAATTTGTCCAAATATGTATAATTAGGTCTGACTAATCTTTATTGTCTACCACTTTGATTTAATTCAATTAAATCAAGACAAGGATTAGGAAATAGATTAGTTCAATGTTTGCCACTTTGATTTAATCCAATTAAATCAAGCCAAAACCACATATTATTACATACTTAAAATTACCATAATATCCTCAAACTGTAGAGATAATTATGATTTTACAATTAAGCCTTTGTGTAATTATTGAATTAATCCAATTAGGTTAAAGTAAATAATCAATGTTATCCAATAACACTTGATTATCTTAGTTGATAATTATAATATCGAATATTATATTTTATCAAAAATAATCGGCTACCCAAGTGCTCAACAAGTACACTTCATATTGGGACTCTCTAAGTTCAGATACGTTCGTCATATAAGCCTAGCTAATATGTACGCAATTCGGCCACCTCCGAATTCGCGAAGAACACGAACGAACTTTCTGAACTATACAAGTCGAGGTCATCACATATGTTTAATAATCACTCCGTCGTAGGCTATCCGAGTTGTGCTTAGGAAACATAGAATATACCGTCAAGTTTCCAAGACGCACATCTCATGTCGACATGTCCACGATTCTTCATAATTGATGTGATCCACCCTAGGTGATCGACTTTGGCCAAAGATTTAAGAATCGTGACTTTACTAACATGGATACCTAAACCCCTTATGGTACACATACGGGCCGACAGATTCTATCTTGCTTCGCACTTGATTACTGTGTGCATCGGTCTACACCCAACGAACATCTAGAGGCCAGACCATGAAAGGTTTCTGGCATACATGGCATCTAAGTGTGGAGGATCTCGCACAAAATCAATGATATCTTATAGTCAAAGGATTACCATGGTGTGTACTTCCAACTATTATGAATCACCAATGAGTCATTCAGTATTCGCTCTAACGAATACCCACATGTCTATACGAGTTTCCAAAACTCATGGTACATCGCGTTAAACCATTGGAACTCCAATTCCAATATACGACATGTGCTAGTCTTATAGGTTATTGGAATTCGACCATATTCCAAAACCAACGACTAGGAATATTTATTTTAAGAATAGTTTACACCTAGTGTCAAAAATATTCTAAGATCGATGTCATTCTTAGCATCAATTTAATACGCGTAATGACAATACCATTAATAGGGTATGAAATGAAAAATGCAGTTATTTTATTAATAAATAATAAAATGTACAATTCGGATTGGCCTCCAAGCACCAACTCCATCATATTTGCTGTCTTACAGTTAATAAAATTGTACAGTTCTAAGATCTTATCTATGTACGTTGATTGGGATAACCCAATAAGCTTCATTTCTCAATCCATATAGAGTTTTATACCCAAGATATAAGAAGTTTCACCCAGGTCTTTCATGGAGAAATTCTTACATAGGTAAGCTTTGACGCCTTGCATCATTCTTATATCATTCTCAATGATTAGGATGTCATCAACATAGAGAACCAAAAATACTATCATACTCTCACTGGCCTTCTGGTACACACAGGATTCTTCCGTAATCTTTAGAAAACCAGACAATCTAATAATCTCGTCGAATCGAAGAATCCAACTTTGTGAAGCTTGTTTAAGTCCATAAATGGACTTCTTAAGCTTATAAACCATGCTCGAGGTTTCGCTGGATACAAACCCTCCGGATGTTCCATATAGATTTCTTCGTCAAAAAACCCATTTAGAAAAGCCGTTTTGACATACATTTGTCAAATCTCATAATCATGATAAGCAGCAATAGACAATAAAATCCTTATAGACTTTAGCATCACAACTGGCGAAAAAGTTTCATCGTAGTCGACGCTAGGTCGCTGCGTGTAACCTTTAGCTACCAATCTGGCCTTAAAGGTTTCAACCTTTCCATCAGGCCCACGTTTCCTTTTATAAACCCATTTACTACCAATATGAACAATTTCTTCAAGAAGCGAAACCAAGTCCCAAACTTGATTCTGATGCATAGAGTCTAACTCTGATTTCATGGCCTCTTACCACTTCGCGGAGTCGATGTCCAACATCGCTTCTCTATAGGTGTAAGGGTCAGTCTCTTCAATTAAGAGAACATCTAGACTTTTTTCTTGTATCAAATACAAGCATTCAGGAGGTCTAGACACCCCTTAGGACCTACGGAGTGTGTGTGTTGAAGGCTCTTCATCTATTTGAACTTCAGGTTCCTCAACTAGTTCATTGGTTCCAGGTTGTACTTCATCAAGTTCAACCTGTCTATGATCACCTCCTTCAGACAAAAATTCTACCTCTAGAAATTTTGCGAAGCGACCTACGAACACATCTCGATACTTGATATCATAGAATAAATATCCTTTCGTATTTGAAGGATATCCAACAAACCTAAACTTTTGCCCTCGAGGCGAAAGCTTATCCTGCTGAGCCATCCTGACATAGGCAGGACAGCCCCAAATATTAAAATAATTAAGATTCGGTTTCCTACCAGTCCATATCTCATATGGAATTGTAGGAACAGTCTTGGAAGGAATCTTATTCAAAAGATTAGCAGCTGTTAAAAGAGCATATCCCCATTAGTAATATGGCAAATCTGTAAAACTCAACATCGATCGAACCATATCCAATAAAGTCTGATTTCTCCTTTCGGACACCCTTAGTGCTGTGGAGTACCCGGAGGAGTATATTGAACGAGAATCTCATTCTCCTTTAAATAATCGGTGAACTCACCACTCATATATTCACCACCTTGATCAGATCGTAGACATTTAATATATTTACCAGTCTGTTTTTCTACTTCATTTCAGAATTCATTGAACTTTTCAAAGATTTCCGATTTATGTTTCATCAAATAAACATAACCATACCGTGACAGATCATCGGTAAGGGTAACGAAGTACGGAAAACCACCGTGAGCAGTGTGACTCATGGGACCACATATATCAAAATGTATTAGTTCCAATAAGTCAGCGGCTCGGTGTCCTACACCCGAAAATGAGGCTTTGATCATTTTACCCCATATGCAAGATTCACAAGTTGGATAAGGTTCAATGGTAAGATCATGTATCAAACCATTCCTAACCAACTGGGTTAGGTGTTTCACGCCTATATGGCCCAACCTCATATGCCACAATTCAGTATTACTTATATCAGATAATTTATGTTTATTAATTCCAGCATTAAAGATATATTGTGAGGTATGCAAAATGTAATGACCATGCTCATTTGAACAAACAAGGATCTGAACATTATATCTATCATATAAATATAAAAAACGATTCTTAATATTTACAGTATATCATTCAGTATCCAATACAAAAAGTGATACAATGTTTGCAACACATCTCGGTACAAAAAAGTATTCATACAATAAAAGGCTCCCACTGGGTAGGGGAATCTCGCATAAGCCCACAGCAACTGCATCCAGAGAGTCGCCACTCCCGAAACGCAACTGCATCTCCCCAGATTTTAGCCGTCTACTTTCCTTCAGCACTTGCAACGAATTGCAAATGAGAATTGGACAAGAAGAATCTAAAATCCAACTGGACGACATAGCTTCACAAGCGAATGAGATATCAATAATGGGAAAAATAAAAGTACCTGAAGTCGATGCTATTTCTTTTCTGATCTGGGCCAGATAATCAGGACAATTCCTCTTCCAATGGCCGATCTTGCTGCAGTTGTGGCATTTATCTTCGACAGCTCTCTTGGGTTTAGCTATCTTAGCTTGTGGTGGAAGATTTGTACCCTTTTTTTTCTTCCATTTCTTCTTCTTCTTCCCTTTCTGTTTAGATTAGGAGGAAGCAGGAAGAGCAGTGGGTTAGGAGGGCGAGTCGGTAATCCCTTCCTCAAATCTTCCTCCGCAGTTTGCAGCATCTTATGCAGCTCATAGTAAGAACAACTAATCCCGTTCATATTGAAATACATCACAAATTGGCAATATGATGGTGGGAGAGATCCAAGTATGACATTTCGTTCTAAAGTTTCATTGAGAGGGAAATTATAGCGCCTTGACTGTTCGATCAAATCAATCAGATGAAGCACGTGAGAGCTCACAACCTGTCCCTCTTCCAATTTTACATGGAACAGTTCTATTGCAATTTTATGAACCGAGACTCGTTATTGGTTCATAAAGGACTCTCACAGCCGCATCATCATAGTATATGTGTCAGGTAATCCAAAATATTGCCTCTTAAGCTCCGGTGCCAAGGAACTGAGAATATATGATTTGACTCTTCTATCATCATCTCTCCATTTTTGGAGAGTCTCATGTGTTAGGGTTGGTGCTCGGAGTGCCAATCCGGATCGTGTTTGTGTCCGATTCATAAATACGAGCAATTCTATTTTCCATAATATTACTAATTTAAAGGTATCATCATTGTCTTTTATACACTTATTCGATCTAATTACGATTAGATATCTGATTACGATTATATCGAAACTGAATCTGGTTCAGTGATACGTGTATATTAGACAAAGACACTAGAATTTACATATAGTATGCAGTTACAACGTACTTTGTAACTGACATTGGGAAGCACACTATAAGATGTATATCCTTAAATAAAGTTCCTGATCAAGATTTACTAACACGGGTCGGTTAGTAAAATCCGCTGAGACCAGTACATGTCGTATATCATGACTTGGTCCGATGGTTTATCCCAGTGAACCATGAGTCTCAGGAGACTCGTATAGACATGTAGGTGTTTATTTGATAAGACACTGAACGACTCACTGAAGATTTCCTAATATATGGTACACCAATGTCAATAGGAATCTTCTCGAGTTGAGCAAGTATTGTGGTCATTCGACTTGAGATACCACATTGGGATATATAAGTTATCCTCCACACTTTGATGGCAGTCACGTCACCGATCTATTCATGATCAGACCTCCGTCTGGTCGTTGGGTGTGGACTGATGCTCATGATATCCAGTGCGTATCAAGATAGGATCCGTCAGTCTTGTGTACAAGACATAGGCATCCTCACGTGTTTACGATCTAGTAAATCCATGACCGTGGTATAACTTCGGAAATCAATTCTGAGTGTTATTTAGAGATCGTAAATTAAAAGTCGATTGTATTATACCGAACGGATTTGACGTTTTCATTTATATCCCAGGTATAATACGAATAGCCTGTGACGGAGAGATTATACGTATGCAATGACCTTGGCTTGCATAGTTTAGCGAGATTATCCGAGGTCGTCATAATCCATGAGTGTGTGGATTATGGACACGAAATTGGATTTCGTGACTGATAAACATAAACTTAGAGAGTCTCACAATATGAAGTGTACTCTTTGAGCACTTGGGCAACACGATATGAATAATACTGATTATTCATAATACTTCACCGAATTAAATGAGTTAATTCGGATTGTTTAATCGTTAAACGATAACACATGCATTAGAGGATTTTGTCCGATAATAATTATTATGTTTTTGTATTCGATACATAATACGATTGGATACACATTAATATTCGTCAAACGAGATTTTGACACATGCCATAAATATATGTATTTGTTATTTATTGTAAATAAAAATACACATATAATAATAATTACATTAATTGATTATTTGGATATTTAATTGTTAAATATTTAAATAATTAATTAATTAAACTTTTTCCATAAATGTTATGGAATTTGTCCATTTATTATTGGAACAAATGGCATGAATTAATTAAACACAATGTGTGAAATTTTGATTGGATTACATAAAGTTTAATTTATATTTAATTTGATTAAATTGTCAAAAAGATAATACTACCCCTAAAAGTCAGCCATTCAATTTTTAAGAGGGGAAAATTTTTTGTTCATCTTATCTTCATCTCCATGGCCGACCACTCTCCAAAAGAAAATCCCTATGGTTTGTTTCATCAAATCCATGAAGAAAAGAAGGAAAATCAAGAAAAAAGTTTGGGATTTTAAGTGATTAAAAGGTAATCTACTTAACCCTAAGCTTAGAAATTTGATTTCTTATTTCTTAATGATTTAGAAAGGTTCTAGGGTTCCTTCAAATCTGAAAAATTAGGGATTTTGGTTATGGATGATGGATTGGAAGTTATATTGCATGTGTGAAGTAGATTTGGGTGAAATTAGTGTAATTTGTATCCAAATTGATCAATTGTTGATGAGTTGCTATTCTAGAGTGTTATGACCACTCTTGTAACACCTAGAATTGTTCTTGGGTTATTCATATGTGGTGACTTTGGTTGATGTTATGATTAATTAGATTAATCTTGAAAATTTTGATTTAAAGCATGAAAATTGGAAATTTTGGTTTCTGGATCAGATTCTGTAAAATTGGAAATTTTGTGATGAATTTGATGTCATATGAACGTAATGGATGTGTTTTTGGAGTTGGAACAATTTCCTGAAAGTGTTTCGGAGTTTAAATAAGCGAAAACGGCCAAAAATGGCGTTACCGGGTGACTTTTGAGCCAACCGGGTGACAGCTGTCCAAACAGTGAGTTTGTCACTGTTCGGGCAGCCCATGAACTGCCCTGACACTATTGGGGCTGACCTGGGCAGTCCCCATAAGTGTCGGGTGGTCGGTTCGGTCAAAAACGCGTTTTGCGTCATTTTGCGGAAAAATGATTTTCGTAAAAGTTTCGCGACATTTCAACCTTATTTATGTTGATATTTGATATTGAATAAATAGGTTTAGGTGATATATGAATAAATTATTCATATTAGATATTGAATAATTTATTCAGTAATTTGAAAAAGTTTTAAGTTACGATTTCGCCCGAACCGCGCTTCCGTTGCGCCCATCGCCCAAAACCCTAACATCATGTTCCTCTGGTGTTGCATCATCTGCTATGGCAAGTGGCAACAGACCTTCTAACACATATTCTATTTGCTCAGACCCAAGAATAATTCTCAGATCCAAGTCCCAATCTGCAAAGTTTTTGGCGCATTTAAGCTTGTTCACATCAAGTATATGAGCAAAAGGATTAGAAGCAGGTGCCGTCATCGCAAATCTATCCTATAGATAGCGAAAAATGATTAGCCGACTAAACAGTTTCACATAATATAAAAATAAACAGATCATAAATAGATCATGGATTTTTAATCTAAAAATATCTCTCCCACTATTACATGCAATATTGTAATCCCCAAACTGAATGCAAACAAACAATTAATCAAATTAAATATAATAGTGAAAGGTGGATTCCATGAATATATTTCAGCTCACAGCTTTGGCACGATCTCGCCTACGTATATTCATTAGGTAGACAACTTATTGTCAATCACTCAATAGTGACTCATGGGTTCCGGTCCTGGTCGTTTCTCGTTATGACAACTTTGTGATGAGTGGTAAATCTATCACTATTTATCACTCATTTAACCTAATATTTTGTATAGTTTCTTGAGTTTTGTGAATATTTTGATGTGTTTTATGTTAAGTTGTAGATAAATAAAGTTTCAGGACATTCAGGATGTGATTTAGAGCAAAACAGTGAAAATTGGCAAAAAGGGTATTTCGGTAATTTGGCCGCGTCGCAACGCGCCAACGCTTGGCGTCGCGACACCTAACGTGCGCCGAGACCTTGCTAACGTGCGCTGGGTCAACGGGTCAGAATCTGAAAAGTTGACTTTGCTAACGTGCGCCGTGCCACGTGTCACCATCACAGCCGATCTGCTAACTTGCGCCTGCCACGTGTCATCATCCTAAGATGCCGACAATCATCATCTACGCTAAAATGCACCTGCCACGTGTCAAAATCTCAGCGGATCACACTAAAATGCGCCTGGACACGTGTCGCCATCACATGTTGCCGACATCAAAAAGTCAACTGCCGACATAACAGTGCCACGTGTCATGATCTCGCGAAGCCAAGCAACACATGTCGAAGATCAACGCGCGTCGCGACGCTGGCTTGGCGTCGCGACACACCGGTACCAACTTTTGCCTATAATTCGGCTCATCTTCACTTCATTTGGTGTGCTTTCCTTGGGAGTTTTTCCCTGTTTTTAAAGGATTGCATCTAGTTTTTGTAAAAATAAATAATATTTAATTTATGTATTTTAATTTTCAGTAATAGTAATAGTTATTCTTCTTCTTCTCTTTTCTTTTATGTTTTGTAGTTAAATTTATGTTGGGGTAAGGGTGAAGCTTTTTACTTTTATAATTTAGATTATTCTCCCTTAGTTATAATATATAAATTATTTAAAACCTGACTTAATAAGGATACCGCTATATTGGTCGGTTGGTAATTATTTTTAATCTGGTTTTAACATCACTTAATGAGGATACCGCCTGGTTGGTCGGTTGGTATTTAATTATTAATTTGACTTAATCAGGATACCGCCTATATGGCTGGTTGGTAAATATCACACATATTTATATATTATAATAAAGGAGATTTCTAAATTATAAACAGTAAAGGTAGATTAATCTCACTTTAATTATAATATGGAAATTGCGATTTAATAATATGGATTAAAAGTTGATTCCGCCTTAATGGTTGGTTTTAATTATGTAACATAATGTGACACCGCATATATGGCTGATCTTTAGGTGACAGATAATTACCGCCTATATGGCTGGTTTATGGATAAATAATAACACTGCCTTTATGGCTGGTTCAACTTAATTAGATAATATTGGTAATTTTCATACTATAATAATTTGAGATTTCTAAAAGTATATCCTCTATCCCCAACAGTTTATTTTATTTTAGGGAAGTGATGAAACACAATATCCACGCACTTTATAATTGATTTTCTTTATTATGGGTAATACTTTAGTTTGTTTATTGAGTCTTAAGCTTAATGCTTCTTGTTGTCTGATCACCAATAAGATTGATGTGGTAAACTTAAAATGAACTAGACATATGGATTTTAGGTTTCAGCCTTAGATTCAATAGCTCACGATCTTCCTTGAGGATAGATAACCCTTTAATAGATTTCCTTACAGGATAGACATATACCTGTCGGGCGGGGGTAGCCATAATTGGAACTTAATCTTAATGAATCCAGGTAATTTGGTTGACATAGACATATGGTTCAATTGGGTTATACTGGATATATGCGTCTGACCATCGGAATAGGCTTTTGCATATCATCGTGTTCCAGGTTAACAAATTAAATTATTACACATAAATAAGAGAATCAATTCATCTTTATAATAATATTGTGTGGAGTCACGACCCTAGATCTTTGAGTCTTTTCTTTTTATTTTCCTTAGTATTTTCTTTTGAGTCTGTTTTTATTTTATTTTGCAAAACCACAATCAACCAAATCAACCAAAAGCAATCAATTCTCTTCTTCTTATAATTAGATACCTGTAAATAACTAGTATCAATATTTAATAACAACAGTAGGAATTAAGTCCTCGTGGGGTCGATATTTTTATACTACTTGAACGATACGTACGCTTGCGTTATACGTGTGTGTTTACGCCGGTCAAGTTTTTGGCGCCGTTGCCGGGGACTTATTTTTCTTGAGTTATTAATTTTGAAGCTATCTAATTTACTTGTATCTAATTTTCTTTATTTTTATCTGTAATTTTTATTTCTTTCTTTTGTTTTCTAGTGGTTGAAAAATGGAACACTATTGGGAGATTGAGAGATTACGTACCTTACAAGAAGATACACCCCATACCTTTGAGCAACAGTCCGGTTTTCTGAGGCATGTTGTCCAGCCCAATAATTATCACTGGATTCCAGAACCAAGCAATACTACATTTGCTCATCAGAATGAAATGGGGAGATGTGTAATATGTGATGGTAACCACCCGAGCGATCAATGCATATACATTTCAGAGTGGCAGAACTATTGGATCATTCAAGGTACGAAGAGCCAGCATATTTCACAGAACCACATTTTCCATCTTATCCACCATCCACCTTTGATCTTCATCAAGAACCATCAGAGGAAGATCAGATACTGCACATGCTCAAAGATTGGTTCGAAGAACGAAAAGCTCAAATTGATGCATAAATTCAGAGTCAAGCAGAATCCATTCAGAGAATGACTGACCAGATCAGACAATTAACCGAAAACCAGAGCTACATACCTCAAATACCATTTTCAGATGATACTGATGAAACCTTCGAGTACCAAGCATATCACAATGACACTTTATATGAAGAGGAGGTTGAGCAGTACCAGGAACCAGAGGTATCAGTTCAGGAGCCTAAACCAGCAAAGTCTCTAGTTGATTTTTATTATTCATATTCTAACTCTGACGAAGAAGCTGAGCTGTTTGTACCAACTGCACCGAAAATTGAGGATGGAATTCTGTATCCTCAAAACGAAGATCTTGGAGATTGTATTGCAATGATGTTTGAGGAAGAACTACCAACCAAAGAGGATAAAAGCTTACAGACAGACACAACTTTACATCCTCTGGTGAAGATCTTGGAGATTGCTTTGCACTGATGTTTGAAGAAGATCTACCTGAGCCAATCATTTCACTCAGATCAGAGGATGAAGATCTAAAATCTGATATCTTTTTACATCCTCAGGTTGACACGTATAGAGCATGTATTTCACAGATGACAGATGAAGAGCTGAATGCAGAAATTTTCAAATACATCTCTGAAGAAAAGGTGGAGCAAGAAGCAGAGCAAATGGAGGAGCAAATGTCTGACCAAATTGAAAATCCAGAGCATTCAGGAGAAACATCGCTGTTTTGGGGAGTACAATTTAGAGAAATCACCCAAAAGCTTGACAGAATGGAACTTCCATTCCAAGTCAAGCACCATACAAGACCTCCTGATTTTCTTTCTTTCTTTTCAGGAACCACTGGAGCAACAAAGGTTAAAAAGGTGGCACGAGCACTGAATGAGACAAAACTCTTTTTATCACCTTACCGTTGGAAGAGACCGTTTAAAAGCAACGCTCACGAGATTGTCTTTAATCAGACGTCCAAAACGACGCTGAAACCTCATTGACAGATGGATTTCAGTCACGTCTGGCTGAAGACAAAAAATTTAGCGCTAGCAGGGAGGCAACCCATGCAATTTGTTGTAATTTTTGTTTTTATATTTTGTGTATACATGTTGTAGAGTTTTTAATTTTGTGTGTTATTTTTGTAGGGAAAAGCACAAATGGAGTATTTTAAGACAGAAGGAATGGTGTTTGACAATCACAAACAGAAAAGCTAATTCATTAGCGATGGCTGAGTAAGGAATGAAATCTTGAGACGCATCCTAATGGATTTATATACCAAACGAGTGGCGTATTGCGTACACAATTTCGTTGCCTTAATTATTGCTTGAATTTTCTTTTTTGTTGTAATTATCTTTATTTTCGTAGACGGGATCCAGACTTTTTGACCTTTCACGATTTCTTTTGTTATTTAGATAACAAACGTCCTATGGAAGATATTAGTGCTATTATTACTCACCCTTTTCAGGTACTATAAATTCAGCCCGTCATTGCACTTTTGAAGGCATCCAAATTTAAGAAAGAAATATATAAAAATGGAAGCCACTTCAAGAAGACGAGTTGAAAACATCTGTATGTTTTGCGGTAGTAGTGTTGGTGTTAAGCCACAATACGTAGAAGCAGCACAGGAATTGGGTCGAGTCTTAGCTGCAAGGAATATGCACTTAATATATGGAGGAGGCAATCTTGGACTTATGGGGATCGTTTCAAAGGCTGTACAGGAAGGAGGCAGTCACGTTTTGGGAATCTTCCCAAAACCCTTGGCAGAGGCAAATCTTATTGGATCATCAAACGGAGATGAACTTATTGTGCCAGGTATGTCCGAACGACTAGCGGAAATGATTAACCGTGCCGATGCTTTTATTGCTTTGCCAGGTGGCTTGGGCACATTGGAGGAAATTTTTATAGTGCTATCTTGGGCGAACCTGAACATACATCAGAAACCGCTTGGACTGTACAACGTTGATGGATTTTATGATTTTCTTTGTGTGTTTCTTGATGATGCCCGTAGAAATGGGTTCGTGTCAAAACCTATGAAAGAACTCCTTTTCACTGCCAGAACTGCTCCGGATCTAATTGATCATCTCTTAGCCTATGAACCACAAGTTGACCCTATCCTTTCAAAGATAAATTGGTCCGAGGACGATCGTGGTAAGAGGCGTCGGATTAATCTGGATCTTAACCTTTAATTTCCTGTATAATTTCAGCTAACCAGGTATTATCTTCTAAACTCTTCTTCTACTATTTAAGACATTGGGGACAATGTCTCATTTAGGTTTGGGGGGAGGAAATTAGTTGATCAGTACCTTGTTTTTAGTTTGTGTGTTATTTTTATTTTTAGTCCAAAATTTTTCGAAAAATACAAAAAAATTGAAAAAATTTCAAAAATTACAAATATATTTTGCGTTTTTGTATTTTTATTTTGACTAAAAATGTGAAATTGGTAAGAGATGGCTGAGTAAGGAGTTTTCACTTCTGAGACGTATCTTAAACCATTTTTGAAACAAGTTAATTTTTGTTTATTTCATTTTAAATTATTTAATTTGTAAATTCTCCATAAAACTGACTAAAATGGATCTTCATATGCTCAGTTGACAGGTATTATCAATATGCATAGTAACATACGGACATGAGTTATAATTGAAAAGTTTGTAATATTCAGTGCTCTAGTTTAATTGGAGAAAGCATCTCAAAAAGCAATGGAGTAAAAAAAAAATATGAGGTCTGAGTTATTAAGTATGTAAGGGTGTTTTAACACCTAGTGCCCTAAAGCCAACTGGTTTGGGAGTCACTGACCCAAAGCTCGCTACATGGATCAAAAATCCTGCAAAAATATATATATCTGAAGTCTGAGTAATTAAGTTCGTAGGGGTATTCTAACACCTAGTGCCCTAAAGCCAACTGGTTTGGGAGCCACCGACCCAAAGCTCGCTACATAGATGGAAGATATTGTATATAAAAAATCTGAAAAATTATTCAATTGTTGCAAAAAGGTGTGAATTTCGATAAAACTTTAGGACAAAAATATTACTCTCTTATCAACCACACATGTGACTGTTGTGGGCAAAAATGAGTTGATTAATATGTTTTGTTGGCTGTGTATATGGAGAATGGTAAATATAATCGGAGAATTTACTTATTCTGTAATTTAGAAAGAAACAAAACAACTAATAACTTGGAGTAGAAGTTTCACCTGATTAGTCACTAACTTATTTATTCTCTTTTCGCTTGTCTTTTTGCTTTTGTGTACATTAGTTTTACTTTCTTTTTACTTTTGTAAAATATTTGTGGGTATCATTGCTGTAAACCCTCACGAGACTACAACTCGTCCACTAGGGACACCTAGGGGTTTAAAGGCTTGTTGCATACGCTAAATGCAACCGTGATCCCTACGAAAGTGGCTTAGTTAAATTTTATTATGTTATTTTATTTTGTGTTTTGCTCGAGGACTAGCAAAATGTTATGTTTGGGGGTGTGATGAGTGGTAAATCTATCACTATTTATCACTCATTTAATCTAATATTTGTATAGTTTCTTGAGTTTTGTGAATATTTTGATGTGTTTTATGTTATTTTGTAGATAAATAAAGCTTCAGGACATTCTGGAGGTGATTTGGAGCAAAACAGTGAAAATTGGCAAAAAGGGTATTTCGGTAATTTGGCCGCGTCGCAACGCGCCAACGCTTGGCGTCGCGACACCTAACGTGCGCCGAGACCTTGCTAACGTGCGCTGGGTCAACGGGTCAGAATCTGAAAAGTTGACTTTGCTAACGTGCGCCGTGCCACGTGTCACCATCACAGCCGATCTGCTAACTTGCGCCTGCCACGTGTCATCATCCTAAGATGCCGACAATCATCATCTACGCTAAAATGCACCTGCCATGTGTCAAAATCTCAGCGGATCACACTAAAATGCGCCTGGACACGTGTCGCCATCACATGTTACCGACATCAAAAAATCAACTGCCGACATAACAGTGCCACGTGTCACGATCTCGCGAAGCCAAGCAACACGTGTCGAAGATCAACGCGCGTCGCGACGCTGGCTTGGCGTCGCGACACCGGCACCAACTTTTGCCTATAAATTCGGCTCATCTTCACTTCATTTGGTGTGCTTTCCTTGGGAGTTTTTCCCTGTTTTTAAAGGATTGCATCTAGTTTTTGTAAAAATAAATAATATTTAATTTATGTATTTTAATTTTCAGTAGTAATAATAGTTATTCTTCTTCTTCTCTTTTCTTTTATGTTTTGTAGTTAAATTTATGTTGGGGTAAGGGTGAAGCTTTTTACTTTTATAATTTAGATTATTCTCCCTTAGTTATAATATATAAATTATTTAAAACCTGACTTAAAAAGGATACCGCTATATTGGTCGGTTGGTAATTATTTTTAATCTGGTTTTAACCTCACTTAATGAGGATACCGCCTGGTTGGTCGGTTGGTATTTAATTATTAATATGACTTAATCAGGATACCGCCTATATGGCTGGTTGGTAAATATCACACATATTTATATATTATAATAAAGGAGATTTCTAAATTATAAATAGTAAGGTAGATTAATCTCACTTTAATTATAATATGGAAATTGCGATTTAATAATATGGATTAAAAGTTGATTACGCCTTAATGGCTGGTTTTAATTATGTAACATAATGTGACACCGCCTATATGGCTGATGTTTTTAGGTGACAGATAATTACCGCCTATATGGCTGGTTTATGGATAAATAATAACACTGCCTTTATGGCTGGTTCAACTTAATTAGATAATATTGGCAATTTTCATACTATAATAATTTGAGATTTCTAAAAGTAGATCCTCTATCCCCAGCAGTTTATTTTATTTTTGGGAAGTGATGAAACACAATATCCATGCACTTTATAATTGATTTTCTTTATTATGGGTAATTCTTTAGTTTGTTTATTGAGTCTTAAGCTTAATGCTTCTTGTTGTCTGATCACCAATAAGATTGATGTGGTAAACTTAAAATGAACTAGACATATGGATTTTAGGTTTCAGCCTTAGATTCAATAGCTCACGATCTTCCTTGAGGATAGATAACCCTTTAATAGATTTCCTTACAGGATAGACATATACCTGTCGGGCGGGGGTAGCCATAATTGGAACTTAATATTAATGAATCCAGGTAATTTGGTTGACATAAACATATGGTTCAATTGGGTTATACTGGATATATGCGTCTGACCATCGGAATAGGCTTTTGCATATCATCGTGTTCCAGGTTAACAAATTAAATTATTACACATAAATAAGAGAATCAATTCATCTTTATAATAATATTGTGTGGAGTCACGACCCTAGATCTTGAGTCTTTTCTTTTTATTTTCCTTAGTATTTTCTTTTGAGTCTGTTTTTATTTTATTTTGCAAAACCACAATCAACCAAATCAACCAAAAGCAATCAATTCTCTTCTTCCTATAATTAGATACCTGTAAATAAATAGTATCAATATTTAATAACAACAGTAGGAATTAAGTCCTCGTGGGATCGATATTTTTATACTACTTAAACGATACGTACGCTTGCGTTATACGTGTGTGTTTACGCCGGTCACTTTGACACATTCACAAGGAGGCATACTAAGGTTAAACTTGTCAATGATAAATTCATGATACTTGCGTAGTCCTGAAAGTTTTGGCACGTTCAGGATTTCCGCTTTTGCTTGAACTTATCTAGTATCACATTTACATCCGGTATGAATAAATTTCTATCAACTACACCCTCACTGTTTTGGCACGATCTCAGATGCAGCCATATAACAGATATCCACAAACCGTATTGACAAGACGGACCAAGAAATATGCATCCAATGCATATTACTTTGAAAACCTTAATATTTAGGGATTTTCCGCAAAGAGGATACATATTTAATTTAATCAAATTAAATAAATACAAGCATGTATAAAGTAAGAACATAATTAAACATTGAATTTAAAGGCATATTCATATTATGTGTTCAGGTTCAGACCTGCTCTGATACCATTTTTGTTAGGGTTTTGGGAGGCAATTCGAGTAAACACAACGGAACCCGGAAAATCAAAATTTTCCGATTTCAATACTTTTTCTTGGGTAATGAAAATAAACTAATTTATTTTAATTACTCAATACTTAAAAACTGAAATTCTTACCCAAAAATCAGATTTTTGAGTAATTATCGTTTAACCCCAAAACTTTATATTTTTGTCATTTTAGTCCAAAATTGTCAAATACAATTCTAATTGATTCCAAATAAATCCCAAAATGATTCATACATGTCCAATACATGAAAATACAATTTGAAACTCAAAGAAATTGATTTTCCAGTATTTTTCGAATGGTTCCCAAACTTTCAAGAATTTGAAATTTGGTCTTTTTTGTTCAAAACATGTCAAGATCAAATCCAAAAATTCCCAAATTTAATATACATCATATATACATCAAATCACATCACATATATGAAAAGCCCCAAATTTGGTGAAGGTTATGAACCCTAATTTTATAATTTCACAAATTACAAAATTAACACCAAATTAATTAAATTCAATACTTTAATTCAATTCCTACAACACCAAACAAGTCTCACCATCATGAAACAACTCAAGAATAATTATAGGTCATTTATGAGTGGCTAAGTAACTCTATAATGGAAACTTCCATCAAATAGTTAAAAAGAATGTTTAATAAATAATTTAAAGCAATCTAAAAATATATACATGCTTCCATCTTTCAATAAAGTTCTCAATCATCAAAACACATCCAAAAAAGAGTAGAGAAGAAACTAAGCTACTCATATAGAAGCCTAGTATGAAAGAAACAATTTTCATAAAGGAAAAAGTAAGAAAAACTTACTAAAATCCTTATTTTTCCAAGCTTTTCTTCCTTATTTTTTCTATCTTTTCTTCCTTTGAGTTTTAGGGTTCTTGAATTATGAAACAAAAATAAAACAAGGCTTATATATTTTTTTAATATGGCCGAATAATAATAAAAAAAAAATACTAGCTAAGTAAATCAATTTTTGTTTCATTAATTAAAAGGATAAATTTAGAATATTTGTGGTTATAAATCATTAATCAAATTAATATTTATCACAAAATATCCAATTAAATCATGCCATTTAAAACCAATCAAAATTGACCACTTTATCCAATTAAATAAAATGTCATTTAGCTTTATTTCATTAAAGTAAACTAGATATTAACTATTTAATTAATTTAATTATTTAACATTTAAATATTCAAATAATTAAATACAAATATATCAAATATATTTATTATATTACATTAAATAATCAAAATACATATATTAATAATACATGTCAAATATCACAATTCGACATTTAATAAATGGCCGAAAGATCCCAAAAGCATGTATCTTCGTTTAACCGTTAAACGACTTATAAGTAATCAATATTATTTATAAAAGTTGCCATAGTGCCCTACGAGTATATCTCATTAGTGAGACTCTCTAGGTTTAGGCATATCCGTCATGAAATCTAATTTTGTGTCCATAATCTACCCACCCATAAATTATGACGAACACAGATAAAATCTCTGAACCATACATGTCGAGGTCACTGCATACATATAATCCTTTCGTCATAGGTATCCGGATTATCCCAGAGATATAGATATAAACGTCAAATCTCTATAGGTATAATCTCGTCGATGATTCTATTAGCAATCTCTTAAATAACAATTATAACTGATTTCTACAGTGTACCACGGGCCCATGAATTTAACATATTGCTAATTACGTAATTGATACATATGTTCTGTACACAGAACTGACGGATCCTATCTTGATATGGACATGATATTCTGAGGATCAGTCCATACTCAACGAACAGGCAGATGTCTGATCTAAATAGATCGGTGACATGACTGCAATCAATGTGTGGAGGATACCTCATATGTCCACATTGGTATCTCAAGTTGAAGGATCACTATGCTCACTCAACCCGAGAATATTCTTATTGACATTGGTGTACCATCTATTAAGATTCTTCATTGAGTCTTTCAATGTTTATCCGATATAAACACCTACGTGTCTATATGAGTCTCCGAGACTCATAGTTCATTGAGAAACCATTAGAATCTAACATTCTAATATACGACATGTACCGTTCTAAGCGGGTTTACTTACTGACCAATTAATTGTAAACCTTAACCATGAATAGTTAAAGAATGATACTGTTATGATACTGCTCAATGTCAGTTGCAACGCTTTTGCAACTGTATCATAACCAATCACTCTATGGTCATTTACGTCTTTAACATATATTAAAAGAATTTATATTATATAAACTGTTTATTTTTATTCATTAATAAAATATATACAAGAGCATTTACAGAGAAATACATAAGAAATTGGCGCTCAGAGCACCAACCCTAACAATTCCAACTATTAGGAATCACTTGTGAGTCATTCAGTATTCGGTCCAACCAAAATCCACACGTCTATATGAGTTTCCAAAACTCATGGTACATCGGGTTAAACCATTGGAACTCCAATTTCCAATATACGATATGTGCTAGTCGTCTAGGTTATAGGAATTCGACCGTATTCCAAAACCAACGACTAGGATATATATATATATACTTTAAGAATAAATTACAATCGTAATACTTATCCCAATATCGGATCACCTAATGTCCAGTATTACTACAAGACTATTCTAAGGGCGATGTCATTCTTAGCATATCTATATATTAATCTAATACGCATAATGACAATATCATTAATAAGGTATGGAATGAAAATATATTTATTTTATTAATAAATAATAAAATGTATAATTCAGATTAACACTCCAAGTACCAACTCTAACATTAACGTGGTTCGGTGGAATGGATCCAACATACATCCACGGACACAAGGGAAAATGAAGTTTTATAACGTGGTCGGGTTTGACCGACCTACACTTGAGCTTTTCTCTCTCTTTTACAAGTTATGTGTGAAATAGATTTTGCTAACCCTTTATAATGAATTCTCAATCCCTTTTTATACTAGGACAAATTCTACTGTTACACCAATCTCGTGAAGTCAGCCACTTGAATCTACCATTAATGTGAAGGCTCTCTTCCCTGACTGCTCTGCAAACAATGGTTATGCACCCGATATTTCATTAAACCACGCCACTTTTGGCTACTACCACATGTTACCTCACAAAACCAGCTTGTAACCTATCAACTCTCATGTGATAGTGTGTGCTAAAAAATAAGTCGGTGACTTACTCTAGTCACGTCAAACCTCTTTGGATGGTGCAAGTTCTCATACCGGGCTTACTTCATCTTGACTTGATCATAAAACTACTACCCGACCCGCCCAACCAGGTCTGGCAACTGAAATAACCGACACCTTGTCCTGTTGGGCTACCAGGTCAGGTCGTTTCAGAGGCCTTCGCTTCACTCCACTAAATAACTTTCCACCTCGGGTCGGGTATCAGGTGCAAACCAATTCTGATCTCTTCACTGGGAACGACACCTCTGCCTTATGGGCATAGGCCCCCCGAGTCTGGGAAGTGAAAATCCCCTTCATACCCTTACTCGAGATTCTGACTTCTTGGGAGTGAAAACCACTATCAACATTACCCTTTTGAGAATACCCACTCAACAAGGGATTTTCCAACCAAGTGTTTGAAATATGAAAGTTTATAATACAAATTGGACACTCACAAAAGATAAGATTATTTAGGATGTGAGTTTCTAACCCAAATAAACCAAGCTCACTAAATGATAATGAAAGTGTAGTGTGTGAGCTTTTATTATGATTAGAGTGTTTGATAAAGAAGATTTGAGTTTCTCTAAATATTTTTGCCTTAAAGAAATTATATGAAGGTTCAAGAAGATGGCAAAAAGACTCAATTTTCTCAATCACAATATATTATTTTTGTCTGCAGTGGTCGGTATGCCGGTCTTACAATTAAAATTGTTATATGATCATTGAATATTAAAGCGCACATATCAGATTACTGACCAATATGGTTGTTATATGATGAAAGGAAGTCTTGAATTCACTCTATATTAATTTACAATGATAAATGCCTTTATATAGGCTACATATCAAATTGAAATAGGAAAGAACTAGTCTTAATAAGGATATATAATTAAATCACAAATCATAAAGATTCTAGGCATTATATCTAGGAGATTGATTCCATAATATAAGGATATTATTTCCTTAATATTATTCCATAATAATATTTCCTTAACACCCCCCCTCAAACTCAAGCTGGTAACGAAAGAACAAGCTTGAGGTTGCATCTTGAAATCGGAGAGTGGAATTCTGAAACTGGAAATCTTGAAACTTGAAGGCTGAAAACCTTGAGATAATTGATGAGCTTTAACCTACAAAGCCCGAAGGGGGAGCCGAAGCCCAAGAGGATGCCGAAGCCGAAAAGGGAGCGAAATCCCAAAAGAGAGCCGAAGCCCAAGAGTGTCGAAATCAAAGAGGGAGCAAAATCCCGAAAGAGAGCGGAAGCCCGAGAGGGAGCGAAATCCCGAAAGAGAGCCGAAGCCCGAGAGTGCCGAAGCTAGAGAGGGAGCGAAATCCCAAAAGAGGGTCGAAGCCCGAAAAGGGAGCGAAATCCCGAAAGAGAGCCAAAGCCTGAGAGGGAGCGAAATCCCGAAATAAAGCAGAAGCCAAAAAAGGGAGCGAAATCCCGAAAAGAGTGTTGAAAACACGAAAGAAAAACCATAAATAAGAGTGATGAATTTTTCCAAAACCATGAAGAAAATTGGCAATGGTAAAAGTAATGTGGTAATTGGCAACGGTGGGCGCGTGAGGGTCACGCAATTATGGTAGCCGTGATCCCCCACGCGCCGTTGTGAATCAGAGAGAGTGAAACTAGAAAAAGGAGAACCTGATGTCTGATACCATGTTATATATGAAAGGAAGTCTTGAATTCACTCTATATGAATTTACAATGGTAAAGGCCTATATATATAGGCTACATAGAAAACCAAAATAGAAAAGGAATCATATAGCTATTAACAATAATAATGAATATAGGAAATTTTCATCTAATAGGGAAATATAATAAAACCATAAATCCTAATGGTAATAGGAATTCTATTTTAGATATTGATTCCATATTCCTTAACACCCCCCCTCAAACTCAAGCTGGTAACGAAGGAGTAAGCTTGAGGTTGCATCTTGAAATCGGAGAGCGGAGTTCTGAAACTTGGAAATCTTGAAACTTGGAGGCTGGAAACCTTGAGATAATGGATGAGCTTTAACCTACGAAGCTCGAAGGGGGGAGCCGAAGCCCAAAATGATGCCGAAGAAGGAGAGCTTTAACCTACGAAGCCCGAAGGGGGAGCCGAAGCCCAAGAGGAAGCCGGAGCCGGAGAGTTTTAACCTACGAAGCCCGAAGGGGGAGCCGAAGCCCAAAATGATGCTGAAGCAGGAGAGCTTTAACCTACGAAGCCCGAAGGGGGAGCCGAAGCCCCAGAGTGCCGAAGCCAGAGAGGGAGAGAAATCCCGAAAAGAGAGTTGAAAACACGAAAGAAAATAAAAAAAACCAGAAATAAGAGACTTGTGAAGGGGCACATGGGAAAAGCAATGTGGTGGTTGGAAACGGGGGGCGCGTGAGGGTCACGCAATTAGGGTAGCCGTGATCCCCCACGCGCCGATGAAAATCAGAGAGAGTGAAACTAGAAAAAGAATAACCTGGTGTCTGATACCATGTTATATGATGAAAGGAAGTCTTGAATTCACTCTATATTAATTTACAATGATAAATGCCTTTATATAGGCTACATATCAAATTGAAATAGGAAAGAACTAGTCTTAATAAGGATATATAATTAAATCACAAATCAAAAAGATTCTAGGCATTATATCTAGGAGATTGATTCCATAATATAAGGATATTATTTCCTTAATATTATTCCATAATAATATTTCCTTAACAATGGTAATCGGTAAGGACCATACCGGTTCCAGAGAACATGTAAAATGATAAAGTAGATCGGTATGGATGTCGGTATGCTCTAGTCTAGTTCCAGTGTCTGTTTAAACTCTAGACTGATCGGTATGGAGGACTGGTATGGAGTAGTCCGATTTTAGAGGCGATGTAAATTTGCTCAGAACAGAGAAGATGTACCGGTATGTCGGCGTGGTGGACCAGTATGCCGATTCCAGTGTAAAAAATCTCAGGGTTTGAAGGTTTAAAATATTTTCCACTTGACCCTAATGCATTTATATGAATGTGTATGAGTCGTATGAGCTTATAGTACTTGAATAATATACTTATTTACAATGAGAGCCCTAAGCTATAAGATCACACTAGATATTGTTCATTAAGTGCTTGAGTTTTCACATTCATTTTGCTTTAATAATTTTTTATAATGCTCGCGAATGCACACCAAATTTTTTTACGTTACATCATCAAAATCCTTCATTGAGTTCAATGACGCTAACAGTAGCTGTCACATGCAAGGGAGAGGGAAGAAAGAGAATAATAAAGAAGAAGAAGAAGAAGCACTTTAGGGAAGAACGGCAAATCATAATGGATTGATTTGGCTAATTTTAATTTCAAAAATAAAACATAATAACGATTAAATGTGATAGATCCTAAATTATTATTTTTTTTGGCTATTTCTAGTAATTTCCATATATTTAATAGTTCGGTTTGAAAAATTCAACGTGAACACCGGTAACACAAAGAAAAAAGAAAGTAAAAAGAAGGTAATAATACTAAAATATGGGATTATTTGAATTTAAAATTTTAACTAAAATCTAAATATCAAAATCTGACTATTTATTTAATTAAATCAATTATGAATATTCAAATTTTAATGATTTCAATTCATCAACCATTAGATTATATGATTTCAAATGCATAAATTTTATTATTTAGATTTAAAAAAGAAAATTTATATTAAAATCACCCTACCTATATTATTAAATAATCAGGTTCACTAGTTCAACATTTGCTGCATAAGATCACAAGCCTAGGGGACAATTTTTGTGATATTTTCCCTTTGTATTATTATCTTAATCATAAACATTTCTTATGTGGGGGACAAGAGGATGTATCCAACCAAACTTTGTTTTTTCTCCATTAATTATTTTAATCAAATCAAAGCCCAGGTTGAAGACAGGTACAGGTTTACTTAATAAATTTGGTTCTTGTGGGTGGGACCATCTTGTTATCCATTTTTCCCTTGGCACATTTGGCATGAAAGAATAGGACAGCTAGCATGTTGTTTTCTTCCATAAAGAAAATAAAATAAGATAAAAGAAAAGGCTAGAGGTTTCTAGAAGGTGGTATATCATGTACCGGATGTATATGTTATTTATCTCATAGTATGTGAGCCCCGCACCAATTTTCGGGTTTCTAGAGGTTAACATATAAATCCCATTTTTTTGGGGCAAATTATATAAAGTGATCAAATTTGGTTTTTTTTTTTTTTTTTTTTAAGCAAATAGCAAAATATATATATATATATATATATATATATATATATATATATATATATATATATATATATATATATATATTCTAGCCAATAACACCATAAATAGACTTAAATATCTTAAGTGGTGTAGTGTAATGGGTGTGGGGCGACACTCATTGCACATTTGTTGCACACCAAAATGACGTGAGATGAGTGTCATCCCACGCCCCCATCCCCATGGTGAGATGGGCGTGCGACGGCACCCATCACACCCCATTTTGGTGTGCGATGGATGTCGTCGCACACCTATCGTACATTCATTATTTTTTGTTGTTATAAGTTGGTTTCAAGGATAATTTTATCTAAACATAATTTATTTGACTAATTGCATAATAAAAACATAATAATGATTACTTATGTTATATACTACTTTTTTTCTCACTTAAATCGTTGACTTGGAAGTTTTTAACAAAATGTGGATTGTCAAATTTACACTTATTAAAAAGGACAAAAGGCCATTGAAAAAGAGAGATGGGATTGACTCTACCGACTCCAATATTACTACCACTAAATAATGAAACATGCGATGTACGGGTTCGTAAATATAATAAATTGTTCTTATTATTTGTGAATATATTTTAATTCATATTGATTTTTGTGGTGTAATTTTCTTATGATAATACATTGAGTTTATTGGCCATATCATTTGTACTTGCAACTTAATTGAAATTTAAAATAATACTGTTAGTAAAAATATTTAAAATTGATTTTCAATTATATCATTAATTACTTGTAAATATGAAAGATTGGCATTTATTGACTCATTATTTAGTAAAATATTAGTAGCAGAAAATGCGAAATATTGGAATGTGAAATTTTTTTAAAAAAATATTTGTAAGTTAAAAATTTAATAATAAAAAATTAATGATTAAGTGAAGTATAATAAGGAATTCCGAAAGGACCCATGTACATAGGTGGACATCCTCACATATAAAGGAACTGACGTGGACAACCTAATTTGAAAGAATAATTTTCAAATTTTAAATATTAATGGAGATTGCATAATTTTTGGCATTCATTTAACTTGCCATTTTTTTTTTTTGATGGAAATAAGGGTCAGCCTTATATAAAATTTTTAAGTGAGATTTAAAGCATATAAAAATTAAGGCTGTGAAGATATTTTAACACATTAAAATATATTCATACTTAGTTTTTGATAATATAATTTTTTTTATTAAATTATCTGTTAAAAGTGCTTATTTATGTGACTCGCACATTCACCTATAATTCATATTACTATCATAAAAAATAAAATTTAATTTTAATGAAATCATTTACTCTCTAAAATAATTTGTTATGTATAATGGAAAATTAGTCTTAAAACCAAGGACATGTTTATTATTTGTTTGTAAATAAATATTTTTATTATATAATCAAATTATTTATTGTATCAAATAAAACTTGTAACAAAAAATATTGTTGACCCTTGTTGATTTTTTTTTTTTTTTTTTTTTGTGTGTTTTAAAATCTTTCATGAAATTATATTATTGCTCTTACACCGTCATTCATTTACTGTCAAATTAGGTTATGGACCTAAGTGCAAATACTTGAAACAATTCGGATTTGTGTCGAAATTTTGAAACCTTTGAATTTTGTGAATTATCAGAAAAGTATAGGGACTGCAATGTTAATAACCAAACAAAAACATCTCTGCCGTTGAAATAATTTTTTTGTTGGTTTTAACTAATGGTCAGATCACAAATGGACAAAATAAATTTAATAAATGCAGGTGTAAGGTTGCTGGACCCAAAAGAATATTATAAACCTCCAAGACTTTTTCAGAAACAATATTGGGGGATTCGGATTTTCAAAAAGAATATGTTTATATTATTCGGATTTAGATATTTATAAATCCGAATCATGTTATTTGTATATGAATCCAGAAAAAAAAAATTTTGATCATTAAATTTAAATTCGAATGTAGTTTCGATCCAGATTTTGTCATCCTAATTTTTACACTTATGTAGGTTAAGCATCATTAGTCAGGTATTAATCATAAATCTCATTTGAATGATTTGAACTGGCTGATTTTGATCGCTTTAAAACAACTCCAAGTTCAAGAGATTTTGATATATTAATTTGCTGACTTTCGATTTTCGATTTTGCAAAAATCATCTTATTTCAATTTTTAATTTTTCAATATTTTTTTAGTGTTTGATTAATGATTTTGTGTAAAAAAAGAAGAAAGAATGATCCTATTAGAAATGATTACAAAAAAAGTGGTATATGATTCTATTAAATGAATTATTACTAGAGTAATAACACAAGTATCCTTGATTTATTACATTTGTTAAATTTAGATAAAATTTTCTATTTATATCAAAATTGTCTATTTATATTAATTTGACTAAAAACTCCTAGATTGTTTAATATTTTCCATCATAAATAAATAATTCTTAGTGATTTATTAAAGATCCTGTGAGATGAATTTTGATTTTTTTTTTATTATTATCTATGCTGAATATTAATGTTACCTTTTGCAATTAATTTTTAAATAATACCTCATTTTTTTAATTAATTACAATTCACTTAAATTGTTGTAAATTTTCGATTAAAGTGTTAGTTCTACCCAACAAATTGTATTAAACAGATTACACAAAAAAAAAAAAAAAAAAAAAAAAAAGGATTGCCACTTTCCCACTAATGTTTGCAACGTATAACACTCACCCCTATTATTTTCATAATATCCCAAACACCTCATTGAAGTCAAAAGTTAAAGAAATCTTTTATGTTTTTAAATATTTACCATTTGTTAACATTTTTGTATAATTATTAATTCATTGAAATAATTAAAAATATACTAATTAGATGATAAAACATACAAATTTTTATACATTTTTTTTTTGTAAAATCTAATATTGAAGTTTATTTAATAATTGTAATAATTTATTCTAATTATACTTTATTCTAATTTGATTTTAAATACTTCCACATTTAATTGTATATCAAACAATGTAAAATAAAACTAGTAATATAATTTATTAATATATTATAATTTATTTGTTAAATATAAAAATGAAATTAAACTAAAGTTTAACTAGAATTTATTTGTTAAGAAAAACAAATAAAATAATTTTCTACAAAAAATAGATTTTTATAATAATTTTGTAATTTTAAAAATATATTGTAAATTATTTTGATGAATTAATAATAATATAAAAATATTAATTGTTTTAGGGACATTATCAATCATATACCCAAAAAATTGACGCGTTATCAAAAATACATAAATCTTGAAACTTATTCATCGATTCACCCAAAGATGGCAAAGTGTACTAAATTTGTACCAAATTTGGGTATACATTACAACATATGTCAAATATTAGTTGTATATATGATACAAAATATGTCAATATTTTCTATACTTTTGATACACTTTGTAATTTTTTAGTGGATCAGTGAACAAAATTTCAAAATTCATGTATTTTCGATAATGTGCTAAATATTGAGTATACGATTGATAATTTCTCATTGTTTTATTAGAGTGATAAATATATAAAAACACTAATATTTTTTTAAATTTTTAATGTATTGAAATATTATGAAAATAGTAAACGAAGAAGTGATATTTAGTGACAATCTCCCATATGAAAATTCAAAAAAAAAAAAATTAATGAACCGAACCCATTGGACCAACATTTTCGATCATGAAAAAAGAAAAGCCCATTTTCAAAAATCTCATGCAACAACAAAAGCTTCAATCTTGTGCAGAGTGTAGTTGAAAAAGTTTCTCGCTCCTGTCCCGAGTCCTGACAAAGAAGTGGATCTTAGAAAATCGCGTGCTTTTATTAATTTAAAATTATTTTTTACACGAAAAACATAAATTTGGGTAATTGCGTGCACTTATTTCTTTATTACATTAAAAGGGATTCAAACAAAAAACTACTGCTGCCACTTCTTGCTGCAGCTTCTGAGCATGTACAGATTCCCGGTTTCACTTATTTTCCACTCAAAATAAATTTATAATCTAAAAAAATCTCACTCTTTCATAATAATAAATGCCCACTTTGAGTTGCATTATAATTATTTAAAGAAATGAAGAAAATTATTAGCTAAAATCTTACAGTAGTTTTGAGCCAAACCCACCAAAAATGAAAAACCTTGAAACCATCGTCTGAGATCAGATAACAGAAGGGACAAAACTTAGTTCAAGTGAAGTGGGTTCTTTTCCTTTTGGCTAATCTAATTGCTGTTTGGTTTGTTCTTTTAAACAAAACTTGTTTGTTGCTTTGCTTATAATTGTGTGTTTTCTTTTATGTTGAATGTTATACTCTTGTTTAGTGTTAGCTGTTTTGTTAGCTTTCAATGTTGTTAAAGTTTCAATCTTGCTCAAATTTTGGTTGATTGGTTGGTTGGTTGCACTGAAATCATTTTGTGTTGTTGAGTATTAGGTGGGGTTTTAGCATAAAGGTTAGTTACTTTAATTAGTTTGAATCTCTGTAGTGGGCCATTTTATTTGTTTAATCAGCCTTTTTAGGTCACATAATATCAAACTAACTGAAACCCTAGTTGATTTTCTGTAATCTGGGTTTGCACTTTCAGGGTTTAAGGCATTTTTCCGGGAATCCTGGTTCTCCATTTGGGGGTACAGTATGGATACCATATCCATTATATTCCCACTTTAAAGAAACTTTTTTCTTCATTTTTTGTTTGTATTTTGAGTTTTTGGTATTTGTAGAAGCTAAATCTATATACATTAGATCTTTTATTAGGTTGGGAGTTGATCTTTAGAGAATGGAATGTGCCACCACCACTACTAGAACCTCAAAACCCTCTTCCAATATATCAGATATCGCCTCTAAATTTGCAAAAATTTGCAAATTGAGATCCATTGGGGTTTTTACCTCTGAGCACTGTAATCACCAATATCATCACACGAATCTTAAAGGGAATAGTGTCTCAGTGAATGAAGATGTTAGTGATAGTACTAATAAAGAGAATGAATCCGGTGGCGTCAAAATCCATCCCCAGCCTGTTGAAGTTCTGAGAAAAGGCAATGTTTGCAAAGATGTGGAGATTTTGAAGTTGTTTGATATAGTTTCATCTTTGAAATTAGCTTATGTTCAGCTACAGGAAGCTCACATTCCCTATGATCCGGAAAAGATTATAGCTGCCAATGAGCTTGTTGTGGCTGAGCTTGAAGCACTTAGCAACATCAAGCGTATGTACAAGGAGAAGCAACTAAAAAAAGTTAAGCTCAAATCCTCTCGTTCTGATCTTCTGAAAGCAGAGATTGAGGTCAATAAGAAGATGTTAGAGGGATTGACGGTCCAATTGAAAGCTAAAGACTCTGAAATTTTCCATTTGCAACAAAAGCTGCAAGATTTGGGTTTGGGGAATGCGATTCTGCTTGAGAAGATTAGACATGAATGTTTTGAAAGAAAGAGTGTCAGGGTTTGGAATGTTAATGCGTTCCAGGATAGCTTCAAGGAAGCCACAAAGTCCATTCATGACTTTGCGAAACCAATGATTAGCTTAATGAAGGCTGCAGGCTGGGATTTAGACCTGGCAGCAAATTCTATCGAAGATACAGTTGTTTATTCCAAGAGGTGTCACAAAAAGTATACATTTGAAGCCTGTATTGCACGAAGAATGTTTAATGGGATGTCACTGCAGTCATACAATGTGGATGATATTTTGAGGTTTGATGACCCTATTGAATCTTTGATAGCACATCCGGATTCAGATTTTGCCAAATTTTGCAGAGAAAAGTATCTATTAGTTGTTCCCCCGGTGATGGAAGCGTCATTCTTTGGGAATTTGGACCAGAGGACTTTTGTATTGAGTGGCAAGCATCCAAGGACACCATTCTACCAAATATTTGCAAAGATGGCGAAATGGGTTTGGATTTTACTAGGGATTGCATCCTCAATTGATCCCAAAGCAAAGTTATTTGTTGTCAGTCGAGGATGCAAATTCTCTGATGTATACATGGAATCTGTTGATGAGTCCTGTGAAGGTGCATCTGGGTGCAAAGTTGAGTTCATGGTAATGCCTGGGTTTAAAATTGGAGAAATATTGGTGAGATCTCGGGTTTATCTTTCAAGAATGAAGTAGTCGTCTGATAATTCATACCAGAAATGTTCTCATTTGCGGGTAACTTGATAAAAATGAATTACTTTCTCTGTTTATTTCTTAGCTTGAACTTGAAGTTAGTTGAGAACTGTTTTGAGTAATGGTTGTAGAAATTGGTAAGATTGTAACCGAAGCTAAGAATCAGTACTTCTTTCAAGTTGATTAGTCTTGATATATCTATGTTGTAAGTTGCAGAACTCTTGTTATATGGTTCCTGAACTGTAAATAAAGATCTAGTTAACGGTGTCACTGCATGCTTACTGTGTTCGTACTTCGCTATAATCAATGATCTGCAAGTTCTCTGCTAATACTGCATAATTCGGATGAATTTCTCGTATACAATTAACACATTTCTTTTTGGTTGTTGTTGTTGATTCAGATACAATCATAATACAGTCATAATGTTGCCTCATATCTCCTAGGATTTAACTTATGACCTTTCAAGAATAACCTGGTTATTCTAGCTTCGCATGTGGCAAGATAATGATAATCCTGTTAGTAATATGTTCTAAATTCATGTAATTAGAATTTCAATATTATTGTGTATATATCACTGTATTATAATGGCAATTCACTGTATTGAGTTATATTTTTCTTTCCATAAATAATCATGTACGTTTTTTAATCGAAATCATTATGCCTAATATTTTTCTATTTTTATTTAACCGCTTTGTTGGGTCTATGTTTGTGGCAACTTTCGTAACAAAACAAGTTCAATTGAGTTGTAATGAGTCTTGAAGATCTCAGAACAATTGGACAAGTATTTGGAAGACTTTGCATGAAGATATCAAAAGCTCGTTCGTGTTGCGTTCGTTTAGTATCACGTTCGTACTCACGTTCGAGTGAAATTTGGCAGAGGTTTCTTGTCCATGGTGCGTTCTTCATCCCGTGCGAACGAAACCTTTTAGGGAGCACGTTCGTTGTGCGTTCGTCAGACCGTTCGAACGAAATTGCAAAACATTGTAATAAGCCACGCGTGCGTGGTTATTTTGCACGCGTTTTCAAGGCTTTTCAGAAATAGGAAAACCCTACATATTTAAATAAAGTCTTAGCCACTTTCCCATTGGTTGGTTGTTTTCAGAGCCTACACATTATTTGTTTCCTTCATATTGATTCACCTTGAACACTTTATTGATTCCCATGTCTTCTATGTTTTGGTGAGATTTTTTTTTTGATAAACCATCAACACAAAACACACCCTTACCCAATACATAAGCCTTCAGAGTTTTAAGGAGGAGATTGATAGTCAGAGTTCGGCTTTGCGAGTTCGCATGGTTGATTCATTCAGAGGCTTCAGAGGTTCTGAAGAAAGCTGCTTGGTGCAACCTTGATGAGTTCTTCGAGTTATTACAGTCTAGAGGCATTTGTGTTGACAAAGTTTTTGCTGAAGGTCTTATATCATCACTGTAAGTTTTTTCTATTATAGTGGATTCGGGTGGTAGCCTATACCCGAAGTGATTTTTTACTCTGCAAGAGTTTTCCGCTCCGTCAATAAAATCTATGTGTTGATTATTTTACTACTTTGATATATTGCCTTGTTTTATATATGTTTAGAATTAACAATGTTTGATTGAATCATACCGTACTAACTCTACATTTGACTTGTCTTGAATAAAGTAGGTTTGAATAATTTCGTATAGAGTCAGAACCGTAAAACGGCTGTATTTTCAATTGGTATCCGAGCCGAACCTTGATCCTTGACTTGTTAACTATGGATAGAAGTCAACCCTTAAATTTTCCCCGTTCTTTGATGGGATAAATGTTGGAGTGCATGTGGAACCCCTAGGGTTAGATCGGTGCCCCACACAACGGGAATGAGTCTAACCCGTGGATATCTAGTATAAGTGTATTTTTAAAATATTTTAATGAAATACCATATTTCATTATGAATGTTTAGGGAAAAATCGGACTCTGGAAAAATCAAAACGGGAGAAAACGGGTCTAGCTCACCTAACGCGCAAGCTGCTTGTGCATGTATGCGCATTTACTGCTGCTGTTACGTTGCAGCGCAGCTTGAATGCATGCACGTGCAAGCTGCCGTGCGTTGATGCATTTTACTATTTTTTTTAAATTTCTTAAGACCTTAAACACTTTTAAAAATCACCCAAAATAATTATAATTTCAAAACCAACCATAGCACATGTTAGACAACACGCGCGCGCACGATGCACACCCACACACCCACACAAAAACAAATAGACACACACACACACATATGCATTTTTCTTTAAATCAAAATACAAACCAAAATAGAATCCCCCAATGAAATCAAAATACAAATCAAAATAGAATTTCGCAATGAAATGACTCATGAATAATTATAGGCCACTCAAAGGTGGTCAAGTAATTCTAGAATGGTAGCCATAACTCCAAATTATTATTTAGAGTTCAAAACTCTAATTTTATGTTTATGTCTAACATAAATATTTTGACCCAATCATAAATAAATTGTATTTATACTTCCAAAGTATCCACAAATAATTAATAAGCCTAATTTCAACAACAAACTATGTTATTATGTATCTAATACATAATTCATCACTATATCTCTCACTAATGATAACTCAATAATGAAAAATATAGATTTGGAGAAGATCAGACTTACCTAGCAAGGTTGATTTAAAGATCCAATCTACTTCTCCTTGTTGAAATGTTGTGGAGATCTTCCAAAGTTAGTAAGCTTGACTTCAAGATCCAACTTGTTCCAATTCTAGCAAGCTTCACTCCAAGATCCAATCTTGATTTCTCATAGTTGAAATGTTGTAGATATCTTCCAAACTTCTCTAAACACCTCTCTAACTTAGGCTAATTTCTATAACTCTTGCTTATTTTTAACTTTCTAAAGCTTGATTAAAACCTTGCTCAAGCTTGCTATTTACAGCAAAACTTAGGCAATTTTTAATAAATAAAAGTTCTAATCAACTTTTATGTAGGCTTAATCTAATTTGTCCAAATATGTATAATTATGTTTGACTAATCACCATTGTCTACTACTTTGATTTAATCCAATTAAATCAAGACAAAGTTTAATTAATGGATTAGTTACATGTCTACAACTTTGATTTAATCCAATTAAATGAAGTCAAATACACTTATTATAACATATTTGTAATTACCAAAATATCCTCCAATTGTAGACATTCTTATGAATTTACAACAAAGCCCTTATGTAATTTTGGATTAATCCAATTGGCTCAAAGTAAATAATTAATGTTATCTAATAACGCTTAATTATTTTAGTTTATAATATCAAATATTATAGGCTACCAAAGTGCTCAACGACTACACTTCATATTGTGAGACTCTCTAAGTCCAAACACGTTTTTCATATAAGCCTAGCTTATATGTACGCAATTCGACCACCTCCGAATTCGTGAAGAACACGAATGACCTTTCTGAACTATACAAGTCGAGGTCATTACATATGTTTAACAATCCATCTGTCGTAGGCTATCCGGGTTGTGCTTAGGAAATATAGATTACACTGTCAAGTTTCCAAGGCGCACATCTCATGTCGACATGTCCACGATTCTTGACAACTAATTAGGAAAACCATTTTTTATATATGCGATCCACCCTAAGTGATCGGCTTTGGCCAAAGTCTTAAGAATCGTGACTTACTCACATGGATACGTAAATCATTTATAGTACACATACGAGCCGACGAATCCTATGTTGATACGCATTTGATTAACGAGTACATCGATCCATACCCAACGAACATCTAGAGGTCAGACCATGAAAGGTCTCTAACATACATGACATCTAAGTGTGGAGGATCTCATACGAAATCAATATTATCCTATAGTCAAAGGATCACATATGCTACTCGACTTGAGTAGACTCTTATTGACGGTGGTGTGTACTTCCAACTATTAGGAATCACATGTGAGTCATTCAGTATTCGCTCCAACGAATACCCACATGTTTATATGAGATTTCCTTGCTCATGGTACATCGGGTTAAACCATTGGAACTCCAATTCCAATATACGACATATGCTAGTCTTCTAGGTTATATAAATTCGACCGTATTCCAAAACCAACGACTATGAATATTTATTTTAAGAATAGTTTATAATAGTAATACTATCTCAATGTTGAACCACCCAGTGTCCAGTATTAATACAAGACTATTCTAAGGTCAATGTCATTCTCAGCATATTTATATAAATATCAATCTAATATGCATAATGACATTACCATTAGTAAGGTTTGAAATGAAAATATAGTTATTTTATTAATAAATAATAAAATATAATATACCATACATTATTCGAATTGACGCTCCCAGCACCAATTCCAACAAAACTCTCACTTTCTTAGTGCTAATCCGGATGGTAATGAAGTCTCATCTCCTTCACATGTTTATCGAATAACTTAGGAAGTAAGGTATTAGTAAGCGGATCTATTATATTGTCTTGTCCTTGAACCTTTAAGACCACTATGTCTTTTCGTTTAATAATCTCTCTAATCACGGGATATTTCCTTTTCATATGTTTGGACTTGGAATGCGCTCTCGGCTCCTTAGCTTGTGCAATGGCTCCGCTATTATCACAATACAGTGAGATCAGATCCTCAATACTAGGAATAGGCATGGCAGAATGACCCGTACCCGGCCCGGGTCCGTATTGGACCCGGACGACCCGGGTCCGGGATTAAAAAATCCAGACCCGGGTCTTAAAAATTTGGACCTGGGTTCGTACGGGTCTGGCCCGGATAGACCCGGGTCCGGAAAAAAAATTAAAAATTAAAAAAAAATTAAAATATAATGAAAAATACAAAATAATATGCATATATATATAAAAAAATATAATAGAATATAATTAAAAAATATAAAAGAATTGAAATAAAACTAATAAAATTGACAAAATCCAAATATAAATATAAAATAATACAATTAAAAATTAAAAAAAAAAAACGGATATCCGGATCCGGACCGGGTAGACCAGGGTCCGGAATCGGACCCGGGGTAACAAAATTACTTCCAGATCCGGGTCTGGATCCGAATTTTTCCATCCCTAACTAGGAACAATACCAAGTTCTGTGATAAAATTTATAATCCAAATAGCTTCTTTAGTAGCTACTGAAGCCGTTATAAATTCCGCCTCAGTGGTGGAATCAGCTGTTGAGCCTTGCTTTGAACATCGCCAACTAACTGCACCGCCATTAAGGGTAAATATGTATCTGGATGTAAATTTTCTATCATCTGGATCTCTCTGTAAGTCGGAGTCGGTATAACTCTTAACTTGTAATTCATCTTCTCCATATATGAGAAACTTATCCTTAGTACCCTTAAGATATTTCAGGATATGTTTCACGGCTGTCCAATGATCATTACCTGGATCAAATTGATATCGGCTAGTAACACTAACGCCGAAACTGATATCAGGTCTTGTACATAGTATAACATACATAATGCTTCCAATACAAGAAGCATATGTCAAGTTAGACGTTCTAACTCTCTCTTCCTCAAACTGAGGTGCCATTTTCTTCGAAAGATGTATGCCATATCAGAAATGTACATTTACTGATAATGATATCCCAATGATAAGGATATCGTCTACATACAAAATAATGAATACTATCATGCTCCTATTAATTTTCTTATAAACACACGATTCTTCCTCGTTTTTGATGAATCCAGATAATCTAATTATCTATCAAAATGACGATTCAGCTTCGAGATGTCTGTTTAAGTCCATAAATAGACTTCTGGAGCTTAAAAACCAAGTTTGAAGTCTCACTGGATACGAAACCCTCTGGTTGTTCCATATAGATATCATCCCGAGGAATCCATTTAGGAAATCAATTTTCACATCCATCTGCCATATCTCATATTCATGATATGGAGCAATGACTAAAAGAATCCTAATGGATTGAAAAAGTTTCCTCATAGTCAATCCCAGGGCGTTGAGTGTAATCTTTCGCTACCAGTCGGGCCTTAAAGGTTTCCACATTTCCTTCGGGCCCTCGCTTCATTTTATAAACCCATTTACAACTAATAGGTTTAACTCCTTCAAGAAGTTCAACTAAGTCCCAGACTTCATTGTCATGCATAGAATCCATTTCGGATTTCATGGCTTCCTTTCATTTTCCTGAATCGATATCTAATATCGTTTCTTTATACGTAGTCAGATCTGTTTCCTCAAAGAGGAGAACATCAAGGCTCGCATCGGACGTTAAAAACAGTATCTCATATGGCCTTGATATTCTATTCGACTTATGTAGAACATGTGTTGTAGATCCTTCACCTAATTAGATCTCTGATTCCATCTCAAGTTCCTTAATGTTGGGATCAAACTCATCAAGTTCAATCTTTCTACAATTCTCACTTCCTCTCAAAAATTCCTTTTAAGAAAAGTGGCAAAACGAGCAATAATTACATTTCGTTGCTTAGAATCATAAAATTGATATTCCAAAGAATTTTCAGGATATCCAACGAACCTATATTTATACCCATGTGAGCTAGTTTATCCCGCTGCTCAACTCTAACATATGCAGGACAACCCAAAATCTTTAAATATCTAAGACTTGAATTTCTATTGAACCATATCTGATACGGGGTCGTAGAAACAGCTTTCGATGGAACCCTATTAAGTATGTGGGCAACAATAAGTAAAGCATAACCTTAAAGGTATATGGAAGATCTGTATAGCTCATCATGGAACGTACAATATCCAATAAAGTACGATTTCTTTGCTCAGACATACAATTGTGTTGAAAAGTTCCTGGTGGGCTATATTGGGTGAGAATCTCATTCTCCTTTAACTAACTTTTGAATTCATCACTCATGTATTCATCGTCTCGATCTGATAGAAGACACTTGATGAATTTACCGATTTATTTTTCTACTTCATTTCAGAATATTTTGAACTTGTCAAATAATTCTGATTTATGTCTCATCAAATAGACATACCCATATCTTGATTTATCATCCGTTAAAGTCAAGAAGTATGTTGAACCATCATGAACGGTATGATTTAATGAACCACACATATCACTGTGTATTAGTTCCAATAAATCTTCAGCACGATGTCTAATACTAAGAAATGAGGTCTTTGTCATTTTCCCTTGGATATATGACTCACAAATCGGATAAAGATATAAGGTAAGATCTTCAATCAAACAATCCTTAACCAATTTTGATAGACGTTTAACACATATGTGTCTCATTCTCATATGTCATAATTCAGTATTATTTAATTCAGATCTTTTATTTGTATTTTCCTCTACATTAAAGACATCTATATATGTTTCCAAAACATAGTGACTGTGAGATAAAGAACATTTACATATCAAATAGTTGTCTTTATCATATAACTATAAAGCACTATCTTTAATGTTTATTTTATATCTCTCTTTATCCAATATCGGTAATGATATTATTTGTCTGATAAGAGATGGTATATAATAACAGTTGATGAGTGGTAATTATATAATTATTTCCCACTCATTTAACCTAATATTTTGTATAGTTTCTTGAGTTTTGTGAATATTTTGATGTGTTTTGTGTTATTTTGTAGATAAATAAAGTTTCAGGACGTTCTGGAGGTAATTTGGGACCAAAATAGTGAAAATTAGACAAAAAGGACATTTTCGTAATTCTACGCTTCGCGACGCGCAAGCCTTTGGCGTCGCGACGCCTAACGTACGCCGAACAGTGCTAACGTGCGCCGGGTCCACAAGTCAGAATCTGAGAAATTTGACTTTGCTAACGTGCGCCGTGCCACATGTCACCACATAGCCGATCTGCTAACGTGCGTCGTGCCACGTGTCATCATCATACGGTGCCGACAGTCGCCATCGCCACATGTCACTCCACCTGTCAGCCACGTCATCGTCCACATCACTGGTTGACCGAGTCAAAATGCCACGTCATCACCACGTCATCATCAACCAATCACAGCGTGCCACGTGTCATAATTCTATGGTGCCAACAATCATTTTCGCCACGTGTCGCCACGTCAGCGCCAATTATTGACTCATTTATCCGAAATTGACACGTGGAGGATAAGAATCCGAATCAGCCAATCAGAAGCCGCCACGTGTCGCAATAATTGAGATCCCAACCACCTTGCCACGTGTCACCTTATCTCCTCATCCAGAATCGCCACATGTCATCATTTCAGCATGCCACGCCAAAAAGCACTGGAGTCGCGACGTCAAAGGCTTTGGCATCGTGACGCTGGAGGCCTATCCGCGCCTATAAATTCAGCTCGATGTCAGAATTCAAATCATGCATTCCTTGAGTTTTGTAAGGACTTTAAGGATTGCATCGTGTGTGTTTAAGTTTTTGTAATTTAAATTAAGCATTTTTACTTTTAGTATTTTCAATTATGCACTTTTACTTTTTGTAATAAAATTTTATTTTTTTTTTATTTTTTTATTTTTTTATTTTTACGTTCAGTAGTTAATTTACCGCTGGGGTAAAAGGTGAAATATTTAATATAATTATCTAGGTAAATCTCACTTAATTATAATTTATAAATTATAATTTAACCAGATTAATTAATGGCAGACTTTATTACCGCCTATATGGTCGGTCTAAATATAAATTACTTTACCGCCTATATGGCTGATCTTTATGTGACAGATAATTACCGCCTATATGACTGGTGTAATTGGACTAAATGGATTACCGCCTATATGGCTGGTTTTAAATGTTTAACATTATTAATTCCTGAGAAAGCAGATCATAAAATAATTTATATATTATAATAAGTGAGATTCTTAGATAAGAAATATTAAATGTGGATTCTCTAACCCCATCATTTTATTTTATTATAGGGAAGTGATGAAACACAATATTACTAGGCTTAATAATTGATTTAATTCTTTAATGGGTAATTCTTTAGTTTGTTTATTGAGTCTTAAGCTTAATGCTTCTTGTTGTCTGATCACCAATAAGATTGATGTGGTAAACTTAAAATGAACTAGACATTGAGATTTTAGGTTTCAACCTTAGATTCAATAGCCCACGATATTCTTTGAGGATATATAACCCTTTAATAGATTTCCTTACAGGATAGACATATACCTATCGGGCGGGGGTAGCCATAATTGGAACTTAATCTTAATGAATCCAGGTAATTTGGTTGACATAGACATATGGTTCAATTGGGTTATACTGGGTATTTGCGTCTGACCATCGACAGAGGCTTTTGCATATTTTCGTGTTTCAGGTTAGCAATCTAATTTATTACACATATATAAGAGAATCAATTCATCTTTATATAATATTGTGTGGAGTCACGACCCTACATCTTTGAGTCTTTTCTTTTATTTTCCTTAGTATTTTCTTTTGAGTCTGTTTTTATTTTATTTAGCAAAACCACATTCAACCAACCAAAATCAATCATTCTCTTCTCCATATAATTAGATACCTGTAAATAATTAGTATCAATAATTAATAACAACAGTAGGAATTAAGTCCTTGTGGGATCGATATTTTTATACTATTTGAACGATACGTACGCTTGCGTTATACGTGTGTGTTTACGCCGGTCAAGTTTTTGGTGCCGTTACCGGGGACTTATTTTTCTTGAGTTATTAATTTTGAAGCTATCTAATTTACTTGTATCTAATTTTCTTTATTTTTATCTGTAATTTTTATTTATTTCTTTTGTTTTCAGGTGATTGAAAAATGGAACATTATTGGGAGATTGAAAGATCACGAGCTTTACTAGAAGATACACCCCAAATCTGGGAGCAACAGTCCGATTTTTTGAGGCCTATTATCCAGCCCAACAACTATCACTGGATGTCAGAATCAAGCAATTCTACATTTGCTCATCAGAACGAAATGGGGAGATGTGTAATATGTGATGGTAACTACCCGAGCGATCAATGCATATACTTTTCAGAGTGGCAGAATTATTGGAATCATTCAAGGTACGAAGAACCATCATACTTTCCATCTTATCCACCATCCATCTACGATCTTCATCAAGAACCAGAACCATCAGAGGAATATCAGTTGATTCACATGCTCAAAGATTGGTTCGAGGAACGGGAAGCTCAATTTTATGGACATATTCAGAGTCAAGCGGCGTCTATACAGAGGATGACAGATCAAGTTAGACAATTAACAGATAACCTGAATCACATATCTCACGGAGCAAATTCAAATACTACTGAAGAAGCCTTCAAATATCCTAAGATTCATAATGACATCATAACAGTGGACGAGGCTGAGCAATATCAAGAATCAGAGGTATCAGTTCTGGAACCCAAACCAACAAAGTCTCTGTTTGACTTTTATTATTCAGACTCTGACGAGGATGAAGAAGCTGAGCTATTTGTACCAACTGCACCAACAAGGGAGGATGAAACTTTCCATCCTCAAAATGAAGATCTTGGAGAATGCTTTGCACTAATGTTTGAAGAAGATATACCTGAGCCAGTCATATCAGAGGATGAAGACCTAAAATCTGACATCCATTTACATCCTCAGGTTGACACTTATGGAGCATGTTTTTCACAGATGACAGATGAAGAACTGAACGCGGAATCCTAAAATACATCTGTGAAGAAAATGTGGAGCAAGAAACAGAGCAAATGGAGGAGCAATTGTCAGACCAACTTTAAGATCCAGAGCATTCAGACGAAACATCACTGTTTTGGGGAGTACAAATCAAAAACATCACCCAGAAGCTTGATAGAATGGAACCACCATTCCAAGTCAAGCACCATACGAGACCTCCTGATTTTATTTCTTACTTTCAGGAACCACTGGAGCAATCATTCTCTTCTCCCTATAATTAGATACCTGTAAATAAATAATTAGTATCAATAATTAATAATAACAGTAGGAATTAAGTCCTCGTGGGATCGATATTTTTATACTACTTGAACGATACGTACGCTTGCGTTATACGTGTGTGTTTACGCCGGTCAACAGTCATGTAAAATTAATTTACATTCATTATGGAGATCTAGAACAACCGTTCCTATGGATTTGACATCCAATGTCTCGCAATTCCCAACTCTAAACTGGATCTCTCATTTGTTCAACCTTTTTTAACCCTCATGACCTGCATGAAGTTGCAAATATGAGTGGGACTGTCGGTGTCTAACACCATCCATTATTTGCATATAAAGCTAATGAGATATCAATAATATGAAAAATACAAAGCAAACCTGAGGGTCCTACCTTTCCTTTCTGTTTTGGACAATCTTTCTTCCAGTGACCAGACTTCTTGTAGTGTAGACATTCATCATAAAATACATGCGGTCTTGCAGCTTTGCGCTTCCTGGAGTTTTTCTTTGATATCTTCTTCTTTCTCATTTTGATTTTCTTTGACATCTTAGAAGTCTTTGAAAATTTTGTTCCACCATGGAGGTACAAAGTGTAATTGCCTTTCCTCAAATCATGCTCTGCCGTGCGTAACATGTTATGAAGTTCTTCATATTTGTCTTGCATCGAATGCATATGAAAGTTAAATATAAAGTCAGCATAAATACCGAAAAATGAAGACATAATCAAATTTCGGCCTAGCCGTTCATCAATCAAAATGCCATGTCATTCCAAATATCGGATCTGGTCGATCATATTCAAAAAATGAATGATGACCGCCCCTTGTAACATCCTCAATTTGGGAGATGCTACCGGCAGGGAATAAGCTGTACTATCCCCCTGAGCCTCTGACTTTCTAACTATGAACAACACTAATACTTTTTTTCTCAAACATAATCTCATATATGGGACCATTGCCCAAATTCATAACATAAAATGTATAACAGTACACAGACAACTGAACATCCAACATCAATTATCTTGACAACTCTACACAAAATTTCTTATATACAACTTTACTATACAGATATCTGGAACCGGACTTTACTTAATTTGACTGAACCCTATCTCTGACTTGACTTGGTATACCAACACCCTAGTGACTGCCATCAGTATCCATCCTCCCGAGCTCGTCATCCGGGTCTACCTGTAAAATAAGAAACTGGGAGTGGGGGGTTAGATCAATTGAATGATCTAATGGAGTGGACAATTAAAATGAAAACCAATTCTTTCTGAAAATTCATGGTTCTAAAAACTGAAATCCTCCCAGAAAGTATTCTTTTATGAAATCTCTTTCTTAATGATGAGTGGTAAATGTATCACTATTTCCCACTCATTTAACCTAATATGTTGTATAGTTTCTTGATTTTTATGAATATTTTGATGTGTTTTGTGTTATTTTGTAGATAAATAAAGTTTCAGGACATTCTGGAGGTGATTTGGGGCCAAAACAGTGAAAAAAAAAACACAAAAGGGCATTTTGGTCATTGGGCGCGTCACGACTCGCAGGCTGCGTCGCGACGCCTAACGTGTGCCGAAAGTTTTCTAACGTGCGCCGGGTCCAGATGTCAGAATTTGAGAAGTTTGAATTTGCTAACGTGCGTCGTGCCACGTGTCACCATCACAGCCGATCTGCTAACGTGCGCCGTGCCACGTGTCATCATCATACGGTGCCGAAAATCGCCATTTCCACGTGTCACCACGTGTCTGCCATGTCATCGTCCATATCACCGGTTGACCGAGTCAAAGTGCCACGTCATCATCAACCAATCACAGCGTGCCACATGTCGCAATCCCACGGTGCCGGCAATCACTTTCGCCACGTGTCGCCACGTTAGCTCAATTATTGACTCATTTATCTGAATTAACACGTGGCAGATAAGAATCTGAAACCAGCCAATCACGCGTTGACACGTCATCGCGTAGCGACGCAAGAACAAACTTGGCGTCGCGAAGCGGGGAGCTTATTGAGGCCTATAAATAGAGCTCGAAATTTCAGTTTCAGATGTACCTTCCTCTCTGAATTCTCTGATGTAAATAGGGAGTTTTCTATCTAGTTTTTTTAAATTTTAGTTTTGTAATTAATTTTAATTACGTTCTGTAATAATAGTAATTTACTTTCTTTACTTTTATAAGTTTTACAATTCACCATGAGGAGGTAACTTCCCCCTGCTAGGGTGAAAGGTAATTCTTTTTTTATTTCTATTTAGATTAATCTCCCTTAAATATAATATATTAACTATTTAAAATATTGACTTAATGAGGAAACCACTATATTGGTCGGTTGGTAATTCATTTTAAACTGGTTTAAACCTGACTAAGCAAGGATTCCGCCAGATTGGTCGGTTGGTAATTAAATTTTCTTACCGCCAATATGGCAGGTTTATTTTGGTTCCGCCTTTTATGGCCGGTTGGACTTAATTTGACATAATCAGATTACCGCCTATATGGCTGGTTGGTAAAATAATCACAAGTTAATATATTATATTAATGGAGATATCTAAATAGTAAATAGTAAAAGTTGATCCTTTTACCTTAGCATTTTATTTTATTGTAATTTACTTTTCAGCTTTTACTTTACCGCAATTACTTTTCATCATTTTTACTTTATGTCTTTTACTTTTAAGTTTTTACTAGCCCTAGTTATGTGTTGTAACTAAGTTAGTTATCTGGGGTTGTGATGAATTCTAATATCACCGGTTTATAATGGATTATTTTATAGTTTGGGTCATTTAAAGGTTTACTTATTAAGTCTTAAGCTTAATGCGTCTTGTTAATTGGCTACTAATAAGATTGATCTGGTAAATCTAAAATAAACTTGACAAAAGAATTTTAGGTTTCAGCCTTAGACTTAATAGCCCACGATATTCATTGAGGATAGATAACCCTTTAATAGATTTCTTACAGGATAGACATATACCTGTCGGGCGGGGGTAGCCATAATTGGAACTTAAACTTAATGAATCGAGGTAATTTGGTTGACATAGACATATGGTTCAATTGAGTTATACTGGGTATTTGTGTCTGACCATCGACAGAGGCTTTCGCATAGTTTAGTGTTCCAGGTTAGTAAACCGATTTATTACACAAACATGAAATAACCACTTCATCTTTTAAAAGATATTAGAAAGATTCACAACTCAAGATAGTTTCTAATATTGAATTTTCTTAAACCTACTTTCGTATAATTTTATTTACTTGTTTTTAAATTAAAAATCATCACCATTTCAAATCAATCAATCAACTTGTTAGATACTAGTAATCATTTGAACTCATAAAATTAATAGATTAGGTATTAAGTCCTCGTGGGATAGATACTTTTTATATTACTTGAACGATATGTGCGCTTGCGTTATACGTGTGTGATTGCACCGGTCAAGTTTTTGGCGCCGTTGCCGGAGATTTATTTATCTTTCACTATTAGTTTTGGGGTTAGATACGATACTTGTATCTAATTTCTTTTTACTTATTGTTTTTGTTTTCTTGTGTTTTAGGTTCTCAGAAACTACATGAGATGAACCAGAAGCTTTGAACTCCGACCGCTTGACCTAGAAATTGAAAGAACCATCAGACAATTGATAAGGGAAAGGCGAGAAGGCTAAGAAGCAATCATTAACATGGAACCTGAACCTTTGAACGTTGCACCACCGATTCCCATTCGAGACAGAACCATTCCGGTGGTTGACAGACTCATTTCTTGTATTGTACTTCCTCTCTTACCAGCAAATGCGGGTGACATCAAAACATGCATCCAAATGATTCAACTGTCAGTGCAGCTTGGGGGAAAAGCAACTGAAGATCCTAATACCCACATCAGCAACTTTCTGGAAGTTTGCGGCACTTTCAATTACAACCGAGAAGTTGAAGAAGCAATGAGACTGCGAGTTTTTCCATACTCCTTGAAAGACAGAGCTAAAACTTGACTACATTCACTACCAGCAGGTTCCATCACAACTTGGAACGCTTTAGCCACCAAATTCCTTGCAAAGTACTTTCCACCAGCCAGAACTGGAAAGCTGAGGAATGACATCATATCCTTTATACAACAAGACTCGGAAAATCTCTACGAAGCTTGGGAAAAGTACAAAGATTTGCTCTGGAAATGTCCTCACCATGAGATTCCAAAATGGCTTCAAGTCCAAACTTTCTATAATGGACTTTCTGGACTGATGAGAACCACAATCGATGCTGCTGCTGGAGGAGCTTTAATGGCAAAAAGAGAAGATCAAGCCTGAGACCTAATCGAAGAAATAGCCAACAACAATTCATTGTGGCCAACAGAAAGGAGCATGATCTAAAGAATTGCAGGAATTTATGAAAGTGGAGCCAATACAGCAGTCAACGCCAAACTGGATCAGATATGCAAATTTATGGAGACTCTTACCACTGGATCCACAAGTTCACCATATGGAGGAGCACCAGAACCAAACCAACTTGAAGAGACGGCGAATTATGTCAACAATTTCAACAGACAAGGGAACAATCCATATTCCAACACCTACAACCCAGGGTGGAGGAATCATCCCAATTTGCCATGAAGCAATAATTCAGGGCAAAAGAACAATCCACCACCTGGATTCCAACAGCAGAACTATCCACCACCTGGATTTCAGCAACAGAACAAATGCCAAGAGCAGGCAAATGAACCAGGAATAACAAAAGTGATGGCTCAGTTAAAAAAGTACGATGCTATATTTCAAAGCCAATCTGCTTCCACCAAAGCATTGGAGAATCAAATTGGACAACTGGCCAATGCTCAGAGTTACAGACCGCCAGGTACCCTTCCTAGCAACACAGAGCCAAATCCAAGGAACATGGGAAAGGAACAATGGCATGCCATCATGTTAAAAAGCGGTTCTGAAATCAACAAAATTGTTGGAATCAAGGCAATAATTGAAGATATTATAAATGATGCAGTTCCACGGATGGAGGAAAAAGAAGCAAATTAAAAAGAAAAAGATCAGATCACTCCACCTCTACCTTTTCCACAACGACTTCAGAAAAACAAACTGGACAAGCAGTTTGCTCGTTTCCTGGAGGTTTTCAAAAAGCTGCACATCAACGTTCCATTTGCAGGAGCCTTGGAACAAATGCCCAGCTATGTAAAATTCATGAAATACATTCTGTCACGAAAACGGAGATTGGGAGATTACGAGACAGTAGCATTGACAGAAGAATGTAGCGCCATCATTAAGAGGAAGCTTCCCCCAAAGTTGAAAGATCCTGGCAGTTTCACCATTCCTTGCATCATAGGAGAACATAACTTTGGTATGGATTTATGTGATTTAGATGCAAGTGTTAACTTGATGCTTTTTTCTATTTTCAGGAAACTGCAGATTGGAGAAACAATGCCTACTTCAGTCTCTCTACAACTTGCTTATAGAACGCTCGTATTTCCAAGAGGCGTAGTTGAGGATGTGCTGGTCAAGGTTGACAAATTCATTTTCCTAGCAGATTTTATTGTCCTTGATATGGAGGAAGACGCAGACGTGCCAATAATACTCGGAAGACCATTCTTGGCTATAGGTCGAACCATTATTGATGTACAAAAAGGAGAACTAACCATGAGGGTACATGACCAAGAAGTAACATTCAATGTTTTCAAGGCCATGAATTTCCCAGATGATGAAAAGAATAAGGAATGTTTCAGACTTGATGTAATACACAGTACCATTCAGAACTCCAATGCAATGCAAAGTTCTACTGACAAATTTAAAACATGTCAATTGCCTGTGGAGCCTGAAGATAAAGCGTATTTTACACTGAAAAAGCCAATTATTGCACTACAAGCAACAAAAGAGAAAAAGTTCCACCAGCTCAACGAATTGGAGGAATTTCACAATCAGCCTTTTAAGGATGCCAAATTGTACAAAGAAAAGGCCAATAAGAGACAGGATGAGAAGTTAGTGCGCATACAACTGGAACTAGGGCATAAGGTACTGTTAAACAAATCAATGGTGAAATTTTTCCCATGGAAGCCAAAATCAGATAAGAATCTGAAACTAGCCAATCACGTGTTGACACATCATCGCGTAGCGACGCAAGAACAAACTTGGCGTCGCGACGCGGGGAGCTTATTGAGGCCTATAAATAGAGCTCGAAATTTCAGTTTCAGATGTACCTTCTCTCTGAATTCTCTGATGTAAATAGGGAGTTTTCTATCTAGTTTCTTTTAAATTTTAGTTTTGTAATTAATTTTAATTACGTTCTGCAATAATAGTAATTTACTTTCTTTACTTTTACAATTTTTACTATTCACAATGAAGAGGTAACTTCCCCATGCTATGGTGAAAGGTAATTCTTTTACTATTGCTATTTAGATTAATCTCCCTTAAATATTATATATTCACTGTTTAAAATATTGACTTAATAAGGATACTGCTATATTGGTCGGTTGCTAATTCATTTTAAACTGGTTTAAACCTGACTAAGCAAGGATACCGCCAAATTGGTCGGTTGGTAATTAAATTTTCTTACCGCCTATATGGCAGGTTTATTTTGGTTTCGCCTTTATGGCTGGTTGGACTTAATTTGACGTAATCATGTTACCGCCTATATGGCTGGTTGGTAAAATAATCACAAGTTAATATATTATATTAATGGAGATATCTAAATAGTAAATAGTAAAATTTGATCCTTTTACCTTAACATTTTATTTTATTGTAATTTATTTTTCAGCTTTTACTTTACCGTAATTACTTTTCAGCATTTTTACTTTATGTCTTTTACTTTTAAGTTTTTACTAGCCCTAGTTATGTGTTGTAACTAAGTTAGTTATCTGGGGTTGTGATGAATTCTAATATCACCGGTTTATAATGAGTTATTTTATAGTTTGGGTAATTTAAAGGTTTACTTATTAAGTCTTAAGCTTAATGCGTCTTGTTAATTGGCTACTAATAAGATTGATCTGGTAAATCTAAAATAAACTTGACAAAGTAATTTTAGGTTTCAGCCTTAGACTTAATAGCCCACGATATTCATTGAGGATAGATAATCCTTTAATAGATTTCCTTACAAGATAGACATATACCTGTCGGGCGGGGGTAGCCTTAATTGGAACTTAAACTTAATGAATCGAGGTAATTTGGTTGACATAGACATATGGTTCAATTGGGTTATACTGGGTATTTGCGTCTGACCATCAACAGAGGCTTTCGCATAATTTAGTGTTCCAGGTTAGTAAACCGATTTATTACACAAACATGAAATAACCACTTCATCTTTTAAAAGATATTAGAAAGATTCACAACCCTAGATATTTTCCTAATATTGAATTTTCTTAAACCTACTTTCGTACAATTTTATTTACTTGTTTTTAAATTAAAAATCATCACCATTTCAAATCAATCAATCAACTTGTTAGATACTAGTAATTATTTGACCTCATAAAATTAATAGATTAGGTATTAAGTCCTCGTGGGATCGATACTTTTTATACTACTTGAACGATACGTGCGCTTGCGTTATACGTGTGTGATTGCACCGGTCACTTAACTGCAAGCTCAACTCTTCTGAAAAGCTTTTCTAAAAACTCTTTTATAAAACTCATCTCTTCTGAAAAATCTTTTTCTGGAAATCTTTTTCTGAAAAATCCATATCCGAAAACTCTGTATCTGTATATCTGGCGCATTGGGGCATCACAGATCGTCATCCCTCATACGCAAAATCCGGCGCTTAAGGGCATTTCCCCCATACGCAAATATCTTGTAGTCTTGGGGCATTACGTCTCACCGTCCCCAAAGCCATAAATCTGGATTCGGGTGCAGATCTATACTTCCCTCCATACTTAAATCTGGGATCTATGGACATCTATTATCCCTAGTCCTAAACTGCGTGTGCAGACGATAACTGAATTTGTCAATTCCACATCTGAGTCACGTTACATATTGAGGTGGGTTTTTTCCCCATGCCTCGAGAAATCGTAAATTTCAAGCTTTTGAAATCATTATTTCTAAAACATAAATAATTATTAAACAGTTGTAATAAAACTTCGGCTAACGCCATATGTACGAAAAAGTAAGTTTCAATTCAAAAACATATAAGTAAATAAAATTTGAGAAAATGATCCACTCATAGTTTTGAAATCTGGCTGGCATTACTAAACTTCAGCGTAGGAGATTGTGGTTCCTACAATGATCTATAATTAGTAACTTAATCAGAACACAAGTCGCGAAATATGCTTTGAAACTATTATCCATACATGACATACTATGCTTTTGACATGTCAAATTATGTGTAAAAGAGTCGATACGAGACCCTAAGTATGACCCCTAACATCCTGAGTTGGAATTGAAAAGACTGAATTAATTCTAGAAATTTGGCCTCGCGTCGCAACGCGGGCCCTTTGGCGTCGCAACGCTCACTAATTCAGAACCGAGGCACATCCTCTATTTGCTCCGCATCGCGATGCTACGTCCTTAGCGTTGCGACGTCCCTATATGCGAACTCGAGGCAGAGAGCATCTAATTATCACGCGTCGTGACGCCGAAAGCATAGCGTCGTGACGCTAGCCCAAATCCTAGACTTATCTACCCCTTCAATGACATAGCCCCAAGGCAACCCAACTTCATCACTCTAACACTATCACATAAGTAATTCTCTAAACCTCAACATTAGTTAAAACCCATCTTATATCATCAACTCAAACTCCAACCATTGTCTAATATCATTAATCACAATGCATAATTTCCTAACACATCCATATACTTATAGACCTCATCCAATGCTAATACTATCATGACACTTCTCAAAATACATGCCAACAACTTTATTAGTGCCAAATCAAGCAATTTCCATTGCTATGGTATGCTAGGTGCGAAATGGGGATTTTCTTTTTCAAGCTTAAAACTGAAAAATAGGGAGATGGAAAGAGAAAAGGAAACTTACCAAGCTTGGAAACATACTAGGATGGATCAAAATGCCTTGAAAATGAAGACAAAAGTGAGAAAATAAAATCCACCAATTTCCTTTGCTCTTCAAGTTTTTTTTTTAGTGTGTGAGGAAGAGAGTGAATAGTGTTCTATTTATAGACAAAAAAGAGGCTGATTTTTGTGATGGAATGGGTGGTTAGAATTGTGCCACCTCACTTTAATCTAGACCATTCACGAATTCTACTATAGCAGCCATGAAAATCTCAATTTTTGACCTACTTCTGATTCAAATTTGGAAAACGTTCAATACGGAAGTTGTAGGTCTCAATCTTAGCTTTTTGGCGATATAAAATTCATAAAAATCAGAGTTTGTATGAATAAGTTATGGCCCAAATACCACGGGCTGTGCGATTTTAACCTTGGAATGAATTCCGTATCGGATCTACGAGGAATTTGCCAAATGTCCAAAAAGTCCTTCCATGAGCACATGCATGCTTGAACATGATTTTCATCATGTATCATGTCTCCAATAACGTAATAGTCGTTGGCCTTTGATAAAGCACAAGCCGTCGGGGATAACCAAATGTTACACCTCTGTCCTTGAGCGTAGCATGGAATAATTCCTTAGACCTCCGATATATTTCTATTTCTTGATTTACTTCGAATAACTCTTTGAGTGTTCTCATAATGCTCCAAGCATCTGGTACCTCTATGTACTGTCTGAGCAAATCTGGAACCATCGATCCTAAAATGTAGGATTTCACCCTTAAGTTATCATCCTTCCATTTTTCAAAAGTTTCCCGCTTTTCAGGAATTGAGTCGGGATCGATTTCAATAGGCAATGGATTGATCGTCACATAGCTCAACTTTTCGAACTCCAAGACAAGGTGAATATTCATTTCCCATTCAAAATAGTTATTGGCTACTTTCAGTTTATTAGAATCCAAAATTCGTGCTAATGGATGTGCGACAACCATCTACAAAATAACAAATAAACACTGGCAGAATATTTTTCATTTCAAAATAAAAACACTAATATGATAACGGAATTTTAAAATCTATTAATGCCATCCCACTACTTTACGTAATTCTGTAATCTCTCTTAACAGAAAAATAGAAATTCGACTATCAAAATTTCATAATGGGAAGTGGATCCCATGATATTTACTCTAGCCTCACACTATCGACGGTCGTGGTCTTTATAAACTCATTAGGTATACCTCAAAGGTCAATAACATTCATGTGACTACTAGTTTGGTCATGAACCGTTTCTTATCCTCACAATAATGGCGATATTGGATTAATACGTGTTCTAGGTGTATACTTGTCAATGTGCACTAATGAGCTTATTAAGTACACCCTCACAATAATGACGGTATTGGGTGATTACGTTAACTCATCAAGTTATATTTAATATTTTACCGGAACGATCTAAGTTCCGAGTACTTATACCATCACAATAATGACGGTATTGGGCATAAATAGTAAGAACTCATTCATCTTCGTATTGACAACACTGACCATCAAATAATGCTCCAACATTATTAATACTATTACTTAAATAAAGTAAACACCTAATCACGGGAGATTTATGACAATCAAGTCATTAACATGCTTGGGTCAAAATTAAAATTTTAATTTAAAAATATGCAATGCATATCCAATATGACTAATGCATTATTAAATTAAAATTATTGTGGCATAGATTCAAAACACATGTGTAGTGTGGTTAATACATGCACTGATACCACTCTGTTGGAGAGGATGTGGAACCTCTAGGGTCGGATCGGTGCCCCACACAGCGAAAATGGCTCTAACCCGTGGATATCTAGCATGGGTGTATTTTTTAAAATATTTTAATGAAATATCATATTCCATTATGAGTATTTAGGGAAACACCGAAGTCCAGAAAAACGAAAACGGGAGAAAATTGGGTCTAGCGCACCTAACGCACAAGCTTGCTGTTGTGTGCTGATGCATTTTACAATATTTTTTAATTTCTTAAAACCATACACACTTTTAAAAATCACCCAAAATAATTATAATTTCAAAACCAACCACAACATATGTTATACAACAAACATACACACACACACACACACACACACACACACATTCTAAATATATATATGCATTTCTTTAAATCAAAATACAAACCAAATTAGAATCTCACAATGAAATGACTTATGAAGAATTCTAGATCACCCAAAAATGGTCAAGTAATTCTAGAATGGTAGTCAGAGCTCCAAGCTATTATCTAGAGTTCTAAACTCTAATTTTATATCTATGTCTAACATAAATATTTTAACCTAATTACAAGAAAATTTTGTTTGTACTTCCAAAGTATCCACACAATTAATTAGCCTAATTTCAACCACAAGCTATGTTATTATGTATCTAATATATAATTCATAATTATATGTCTCACTAATGATAACTCACTAATGAAAAATATAGTTTTGGAGGAGATCAAACTTACCTAGCAATGTTGATTTAAAGATCCCATTTATTTCTCCTTGTTGAAATGTTATGAAGAACTTCCAAAGTTAGCAAGCTTGATTCCAAGATCCAATCTTGATTCCAATTCTAGCAAGCTTCACTCCAAGATCTAATCTTGATTTCTCCTAATTGAAATGTTGTAGAGATCTTCCAAAGCATCTCTAAACACTTCTTTAACATAAACTAATTTATATAACTCTTACCTTTTCTTAGCTTTCTCAAGCTTGATTAAAACCTTGCTCAAGCTTGCTATTTATAGCAAAACTTAGGTAATATTTAATTAATAAAAGTTCTAATCAACTTTTATATGGGCTTAATCTAATTTGTCCAAATATGTATAATTAGGTGTGACTAATCACCTTTGTCCACCACTCTCATTTAATTCAATTAAATCAAGACAAAGTTTAATTAATGGATTAGTTACATGTCTACCACTTTAATTTAATCCAATTAAATCAAGACAAATACACCTATTATTACATATTTATAATTACCAAAATATCCTCCAATCGTAGAGATATTTATGAATTTACAACAAAGTCCTTGTGTAATTTTGGATTAATCCAATTAATCCAATTGGGTCAAAGTAAATAATTAATTTTATCTAATAATACTTAATTATTTTAGTTTATAATATCAAATATTATCGACTGCCCAAGTGCTCAATGAGTACACTTCATATTATGGGACTCTATAAGTTCAGACACGTTCGTCATATAAGCCTAGCTTATATGTACACAATTCGGCCACCTTTGGATTCGTGAAGAACATAAACGACCTTTCTGAACTATACAAGTCGAGGTCATCACATATGTTTAACAATCCCTCCGTCGTAGGCTATCCGGGTTGTGCTTAGGAAACATAGATTACATCGTCAAGTTTCCAAGGCGCACATCTCATGTCCACATGTCATTAATTCTTGACCACTAATCACAAACCATTTATGATATATGCTATCCACCCTAGGTGATCGACTTTGGCCAAAGTATTAAGAATCGTGACTTACTTACATAGATACGTAAACCCCTTATGGTACACATACGGGCCGACAGATCCTATCTTGATACGCACTTGATTAACGAGTGCATCGGTCCACACCCAACGAAAATATAGAGGTCAGACCTGAAATTACCTACAAGCACTAGCGACAACAATACTATATTCCCAAGAGGGGGGTGAATTGGGTTATCACCTATAAATGTGGAATTAAAAAATCTTTGCCAATTTTAGCTCTTATTACCAATTAAGCACTTAGGTTAATTTTCTCTATTTCAATAAATAACGTATATGCAAGTTTTTCTATTCAACACACATAAATATAAATAAACTTACAATAAGTAAAAGTATAAGGATAGAGAAAACAACACCAAGATTTATAGTGGTTCGCCCAAACGTGCCTACGTCCACTCCCTCAAGCCGCGCTTGAAGATTTCCACTAAAAGTTGAGTTTTTTCATGGCTCACTGACAACCAAGAGTTTTCCGCAAAGGTGCACTCCAAACCTTTACACTTTGAGTTTTCTACGCATGCGCACTCATAACCTTTACAATTTACCCAAACTATGGGATTTCATAAACCGCAAGTGTTTTGTATAAAGAAGATTTAAAACACACTTGAGCACTCATAAAAATAAAGAAGATTGTGTGAGTTGCAAACCCAAGTGATCTAAGCTCACTACTAAATGTATGGAAGGTGTAGTGTGTAAGCTTGATAGTGTTTGATTATGAAGGTGTGATAACTCTCTTGTTTTTACCTTAGAGAATGTGTATGAAGATTATATCTCAAGTCTCTAACCTTGGCAAAAAGAGTTGGGGTTCATTTATATAGAAAATGAAAAGCATCCACAACAGACACTGTTGAGACCAGTATGTCGGTCTCCAACGGTAATATAGCCGTTGGAAGAATCCGACCGTTAGACCGGTATGGAAACTGATATGAGGACCGGTATGGTCCATGTCGGTTTCAGAGTGTGTGCACAATGAAGAGCTTGACCGGTAGTCACCGGTATGATGACCGACTTAGGTCATGCTTGTTCCACTAAGGGAACTAGCGTTGGGCTCACCGGTATGGAGACCGATTTGGTTTATGCCGGTTCCAGTAGCCATGCATTCTATAGGTTCACCGGTATGGTGACCGGTATATGACCGGTAAGGTCTGTGCCGGTTCCAGTGGGTGTGCAAAACAGAGCATCTCACCAGTATGGACACCGGTAAGGGACCGGTATGTCGGTCTCTGTACCAAAAATGCAGATATGAAGATTTTAATGCATTTTGTACATGAACCTAATGCATCTAAGTGAATTTGCATGTTTCCTATGAGCTTAGGCACTTGAATATACAAATCACATTACAATTAGAGCCCTAAGCTAAGACTAAGCAAGATAATCTTCGATTTGCTGCTAGTCTTCACATTCTCGCTCTTCACCACGTTTTCTTCGACATCTTTTTATATTGTCTCATATTTGTGCGTTGAAGTCTCCATTCGCGTTGCATCATCAAAATCCAATACGTGACTATGCCACTAACAAGATCATGAAAGGCCTCTGACATACATGACATCTAAGTGTAGAGGATCTCATACAAAATCAATGTTATCCTATAGTCAAAGGATCACATATGCCACTCTACTTGAGTAGATTCCTATTGAAGGTGGTGTGTACTTCCAACTATTATGAATAATTTGTGAGTCATTTAGTATTCGCTCCAACGAATACCCACATGTCTGTATGAGCTTTCCTTGCTCATGGTACATCGGGTTAAACCATTGGAACTCCAATTCCAATATACGACATGTGCTAGTCTTCTAGGTTATATAAATTCGACCGTATTCCAAAATCAACGACTATGACTATTTATTTTAAGAATAGTTATAATAGTAATACTATCCCAATGTCGAACTACATAGTGTCCAACATTATTACATGATTATTCTAAGGTTGATGCCATTCTCATCATATTTATATATATCAATCTAATATGGATAATGACATTACCATTAATAAGATTTGAAATGAAAATGTAGTTATTTTATTTAATAAAATATAATATACAATACATTATTCGGATTGGCGCTCGAAGCATCAACTCCAACAATAGAGTACCCTTATTGGAAGGTTCACATGAGTGTTCCTGAAATTCCTAGATGAGATGGTGTGAATGTCAGTAGAGTATGGGTGAAAACCTCCCGTGGTCACGGTTAATGGTGTATCTTCTCCTAAATATAAACTCACTTGAACCAAAGAGGAGTTTGAAGAGAGTAATATGAACAACAAAGCCATTAATGTTATACATGTTGCGGTTTACTCTGCAGAGTTTAGGAGAGTTTCTATGTGTAAGATTGCTGATGATGCATGAGACATCATTGAGATTGTTCATGAGGGCACACTGTCCATCAAGAATAATAGATTCCAAAAACTTGCTATTAGGTTTGAAGTTGCTAGGATGAAAATGGAAGAAACGTTTGATGAGTTTTATGCTGAGATTAACGATATTGTTAATTTTAGTTTTAACTTAGGTGAGACTATTTATGTTAATAAGATAGTTTGAAAAATCCTTAGATCTCTACTTGAAAGGTTTTTGCCTAAGATCAATGTCATTGAAGAGAGTAAAGATTTAGATCACCTAAAACTGGAGGACCTTGTTGGAAAACTTCAGATGTATGAGAGAAAACTTCTTGATTATAGAAAGCCTAAGAATATACCGATGAAAATCGTGAAGAAAGTAACTCGTGATTCATCTGATGATGATGATGATGATTCTCTCACAGATGCTGATATGACCATATTTATGAACAAGTTCAAGAAATTTCTTAAGTTGAAGAAAAATGGATGTGGCACTAATAGAAGAAGGGATGTGAAACCTAGAGAGAGTAGCATGTATATGAGAGAGTTTAGATAGGAGAATGATAGGAAACCTCGAGTCATTTAATGCCATGAATGTGAAGGCTTTGAGTACATAAGATTTGAGCGTCCCACATATCTGAAATCTAAGGGCAAGAAAATTAAGACGGTCCCCCACAGTGATTCAAAAGGTGGATATACTTCTGATGAGTCTTCTAAGGAGAAGTGCAATTACATTGCATTTTCTTCCAGTGTGGTGGGTGAGAGGAAGGCTAATGTTAGTGACGAGGATTCTTGTTCAGGATTCTCTCACAATGACTCTGTAGATGAGGATGATCTTTAGGTAGCACAAACTAAATTGTTTAATGAGAGCTTAGCTATCAAGAAGACGTGTGTTAAGGTCAACAAGAGGCTGAAAGAAACAAAATTAGAAAAGAATAAAGTTCAAATCAAGCTTGACAAGAGCCTTCTACAGATGATTACCTCAAGGAGAGGAATATATAGCTAGTTGATAGAGTCAATTTCTTAGAAAAAGAACTTGAAAATACTAGAACACAAATATCTGTATTTTTTAGTGGGACTTAGAAGATAGACCACATGTTAAGGATTGGTATGCCTCCCTGTGAGAAAAGAAAATTAGCTTCGTTGAGTTGAATTGTGACAAGACATCATCTTCTAAAACTATATTCGTCACAACTCAGTACATGTCTGGTCAGGTTGAACTAACTCCTCCACGTGACTTGGGAAAGAAACCCGTTGATAAGTGTCATGTGATCCCTCATATTGTTCATTGTCCTGTGACCCAACCCCAATCTAGAGGTTTTTCCGGTACACCTCGCTCTCGTATGATGTTTGTGCCTGTTTGCATCACTGTAGCAAATTAGTACATATTAGGCCTAAATATTTCATGTTGAATAAACAAAAGAAAAGGTCTAAGGGTGTTTCACTTAGATTTGATTCTTCAAATTTAGCTCGTCAAGAAATGAATTAGATAAACAGACCTAGTTCATTAGTGAGAAACTTGTACTGCTAATAATGAGTTCTCAAGTGAAAGAGATTCCTAGGAGAGTTTGGGTGAGGAAGAGAAATGACTTCCCTATCACTACTAAAAGCCACAATCCTGAAAGGATTGACTAGACTGCACTTATGTGTGTTTCTCGATAGATTGTTTATTCATTTTCCTCCATTGCATGTGTGTGTGTGTGCGTGTCTTTTATTTTTGCATGACTGTATTTTTTTTTAAAATTTTCACTGTATGTGGTTTGTTTCTTTGTTATATGTCCATTGATATATATGATGGAAAACCAGACATAAATTTCGTAGTTGATTCCGAATTAACAGTAGTATGATCTACATTCGGGATACAATTCCACGTACCGTTAGATAATGACAAGCCTTGTTGTGTCTTTTATTATTGTTTTGTTTAAAGAAAAAATAAAATGAAAAAGACCAAAAATATTTTGTGGCTTGACATAACATGTAGAAGCTTGTTGCATGTGATCCCGGTATGTAGGATATATGATTATGCATGTGTAATATGCTTTTATTTTTCTTAATGCTCTGTGTTCTTGAGTATGTGTTATGAAGGCTCTTAGTATATTTTGTGCTTGCATTTCACTTATACATTAGTTTTATTTTTTAGGGTTGGTCGCATGTATGAGTTATTGGACTGGCAGTCTAATCTCTATCATACTTGGATCACTAAATAGTTAGACCTTTGACTAGATGACCTTGTGTTATCTCCTTCAAAAAATTATTTTATAAGTCTCAAGTACTTCAATCCAAAAGTACTCTAAAGAGCCAATGTGACAATGTTAAAAATTAAGGGCAAAAACTCTTCTCTTGAAAGAGGTTTATTAATGAGCTCATATTAAGGGGGAATAAATAATAGCATGCAATCAATATTGCTTATTTTCAGGTCCTAGTGACGCTAGGTTTGAATACCTATTTTGTGAACTTGATATTTCATGAGATATGATTTTTTTAGCTTAGTCCTGCTAATAAAATAAGATTTTAAGTCACTTGTTGTGCACTTATTTTTCACGCAAGTGCTTGCCATGCTTTGTGATTTTATTAATTCATAATAACAATAATTAGGACTTATCTTAAATTATTGTGTTTAATTCCAATTATTGTCAGAACCTTACACTAAAATCGAATTTTCACTAATGTCAACTATAGATTGCATTTTTTACAAACTGAAAGAGTATTTGATTCCTAAGTTGTACAAAATTTGTGGCCTTGTGATTTATTATAACAGACCATCACAGTTGATAATCTTATTCCATTACAGGCTTTATTTATACATCACACACACAATCTAGCTATATTTACAATCAATTGTATCAAAACTACCATAGATTGGCTAAACTTACCGGATGCTCGGAGTGGCTGGAATAGATTTTAATGCCTATGACCATCTTTCTGTAACTTTGAATTGTTCTTGTGTCGTAATTTTGTTTCTTCCCAGCTTGTAAGTTGTGTCACTGATATATTTCCTCTTGTTGAGTACCAATATATCACAAGAGCTATGGTTTTCATCTCTTCTGCCTTGAAGTCTTTCGTGATACCTTTTTCGTAACCTCACAGGGTGCCTGGAATCCAATGTTTTCCACAGCTCCAACTGTGTTAAATAATCGTCTCTTGGTCACCTCTTCAACAAGTTGTCGGTGTAGTATCTGACTACGAACGTCTACTAATGATCGGTTCCTTGTTAATCTGCGACAGTCCAACACTCTTTTAGTTTTAGAACTTGAAGCTCCAATTGGCTCGAGCAAAACCTTGCATTGTCTGTATGGATTTTCTTCAGGACAAAATCTTGTTGAGTTGTGAGCTCTTGTACTGATGGGATGTTTATCTCTTCTTATGAGGCACATATCTGACTTGTGTTCATCGCCGGAAAAGTAATTCAAGTTGGAATATGTTCCTGAGTGTGAAGAGCTTTGAGAGCTTGCATCATCAAAAAAATCATCTGCAAACAGCAAATATTTCTATTTGACACTGACATTTGCAAATTGCTTATATAAGACACAACATGCAAACCTACATGTAATTAACAAATCCACAATGCAATGTAAGAACGAAGGATCCAGTAACAAAATACAGGTCACTTAACAGAAATGAAGAGAATCCTTGGAGGCATACCTTGGAGCCAATCATGGCCATGTGTAGCCAAACCCGGCAGCGAAGCTTGGGATGATGAACAAGAGGGGAAAGAGTATAAAGGATGATGATGAGTGTCTTCGTCTTCTTGGTAGTTAAATGTGTGGTAAGCTTCAGAATGAGGAAAATCCCGTTTCTTCCAATGTGGTACTAGTGCATAAATTGCTTCATCAATCATTTCCGCAATCTCAAATGGCTCCCAATCAGTTATGTCCAGCTCCTTCACCATTTCCATTGCCACATCCAATGGTGTATCGTTTAAAATATCAAAGGGAAAATATATGTTCCTAGCAGGACCTACAAGAGCAGATTATTTCCTCACCAATTTGAGACCATTAATAAGCTAAACAATGTTCTTCAATGATGCCAAAGCTTAAAGTAAGGAAAGATTTGGGTTCGTACCATCTTTATCAGCAATTTGAACTTTTAGAAAAATGGTGTCATCTTCTGGATTCAGTTTCCCTGTGATTGTCATGTCAGTCCTTGGTGGATCATCACTCAATTGAAGTTTCTCCAATTCTATCTCATTCAAAAATGGCTTTTGATTTAGCTTTGTCTTGGACAATAACTTAGCTTCATCAGATGCCAAAAATGGATCAAGCAATAGTTCTTTTGCGGATAATCTATTTGAAGCATTAACTAAGCATCTTCCAATGAATCTTTGAGCTTCCAAGTCTTGAATTCGGTAAAATGCTCCTGGCAGCTTCCCCTGAAACAAAGAAAATGCTACCAGTTCATAGGCTAGTGCACAAATAATAGTACTTATTGACATCAAAACTCGACTTTACCGATGTGACTTTCTTGTAAATTTGTGCTGGATTGGCACATTCACTATATGGATATTCACATGTAAGCATCTCTAAAACACACATCCCAAATGAGTAGACATCAACTAGTTCATTGTAATCCTCTTCATACAACTCAGGTGCCATGAACTCTGGGGTGCCTAACAAAGTTTACAAAAGACAGAACTAAATCAAAATTGGGTGATACATGAGTACCATGAAAGTTTGTGCAAAATCTGTAGCAATGGATACCTATAACACTGTGGGCTGATTTGGAGCCTCGGAGAATAGCTGCAAGTCCTAAATCACCAATCTTGACTTGTCCAAGATGGCCATTGACAAAAATGTTATCACATTTAAGGTCTCTATGAATTACTGGAGGATCATGGCCATGCAGATATACAAGGCCTTGTAAGACTTGCCGCGCCCAACTCTTAATGGCTCGAATGTCTACTCTCCTATACTTTTTCCTGTATCTGCATAAAACCATAACCATTTCCACAATGCATTTTTATGTAACTCTAACAGATCAAATAGGAACTTTAGAGTAAGCCAGGGAAGAGAATTACTCTCTGAGAGTCCCTGATGTAAACATTTCAGTGATGAAGTTGAAGGTCTTTCGATCAACATCAATCCAAGAGGTGTAGAATTGAATGATGGAATCGTGTTTTAGGGTGCTGAGAAGGTGAACTTCAGAGTACAGCCTCTGCAAATCATCCGGTGATCGCATCAACTCATTGAGCTTTACTTGATTCCATGCCACCTCCACTCCAAGAACTTCATCAATTGCCTTGTACACTGTTTTCATTGCTCCTTTTCCAAGAACATCTTCACACTGTCCATCGAAAGCACAACTCTTGCCATGTCATTATCAATAAATGTGTTCATGATTCTCATTAATTCATGTAAGTAAACGTGATTAGCCGTCATATATGTTAGAATTACAAAGTTCCCTCGAGAAACAACAGACTAACAGATCTTATTGATTTAACCAGTAATCCACCAAGTCATTAGCAAATAGAACGGTCTCTTTAATCGTAATTAACTGTTTCTCATATGCAACAATCAATCTCAATCAAGAAAGTTCATCTAGAAATTATTTAAAGCCAACTCATAGAAGGTCATACATTTCCACTTTTGCCAACACCAAATCCATTCAAGTGTCGCCCCATTAGTGGCCATTGACATCATGTTAATGATACTCTCAACCCAAAAACAGAATTAAAAATTATCAAGACAGTGACTTCCCCAGAAGCAAAATACAATAAGATCCAGGACTTTCTAGGATGATGTATTGACGTTGAACTCTTCAAATTAACAATAAATATATGTTCAGGGAAAAAAAAAAATCCATTTGATGCTAATATCTTACTCATATAAACAATAATAACTAATAAATTAAGATAAAATGGCAATCATATCAGGCAACTCATGGATTCAATTGGGTGTTTTAAGGTAAACAAATATATATCAGCTTATGTAACAACTTGTACTCTTAATTAATTAATTATTTCAAGCATATTAAAAGATATACTACAGATGCATGCAATATATTATAATATAGAAGTATAAACAAAAAAAAAAATATTGGTAAATGAAAACTTACACGACCATAGCGACCGGTAGGATCGGTTTCAATGTATCCGAATTCGGATTTGGCTTCATCAGCAACCTCTGAAACTTGTTTCCTGTACATGTTGTTCATGTTCTGCTCAATTTATCCAAATTCAAAAAACTTTATTACCCAGTTGCCAAAATCTTATAACTTGTAAGAAAAACGTGCAAATTCAAACTAAAAAGAAAGATATAATTATAATATAATAACTAAGATGGTGGGTAGCTGGATAAAGAAATAATAAAGAGTCTATAAACCTCAAAACAATCATATCATAGGCTTGCCCTCCTGATTTTCATAGTCAATCCTTAGCATGATCCATAAAAGATGGCATCTCCTCCACAATCACAAGTGCCGCACGTGTGAAGCTTGCTGTACTTTGTACCCCACCATATTATGGTGATGTGCTAATTCCAAGTTATGAGATAACTACAACAAAACAAGCAAGAGTTGATAATATCTCTTAGTGGGCAGGGGTAGTTTTGGAAACTTGAAAAAGGAATTTGTTTTGGGGGTAGTAAATGCAACAAGGATTAGTGTTGTGTTGGGGTTGGGAAGAAGATAATGAGGAGAGGGTGCAAAGTAATTATAAGAATAGTGATGAGATAGGTGAAGCAGGGGAGATGCCAATTGATATTTGAAAATTGGGATTTAGCAGTGTGTTTTGTAATGACGGTTTGTTTTATTTTATTTTATTTTTGAAAGAGAGAAGGAAGATTCAAGTTAACTATTTCAAAGCATGACAATAATGATCACGTATGTGATATAAGCTTCCCTCTCTCTCTCTCTCTCTCTCTCTTTTTTTTTTTTTTTTTTTTTTTTTCTTTTTTAAAAGAAATGTCTAAGTATCTTTATATATATATATATATATTATATCTAACTGCACTCAAATCCTAAATTAAATATATTCATTATGATTTGAACATTTGATATTTTATTTCAACGGTAAAAATTAAACCAATTAAACTATCATTTCGAGATAAATTTATCTATCTTATATATAACTTATGTGATGGTGCCCCATGACAATAAAATAATTGGTTGAAAAGAGGACTTTATGAGACTTGAGCAGTTGAATGGCATGAATTCGATCCATCACTGAAGTACAAGTCCCGAATTATTGTTATATATGAGTTTTTATGAGTGGTTCTTTACTCTCAAGTATAAGAATGTCGAAATAATAAATAAACTGGTAGGTCCGAGGTCGATTCACATGGAATAAATTTAATAAGATAAAATAATAATTCGAGTAAAAAAAAAAAGTGAATTGTTTGAAGTGATTGATAATTTTAAATTAGACTACAATAATAAAATAAAATGTTAGGGCTAAGAGATCCACTTTTAATATTTCAAATTTAGAAATCTTACTTTTTATAATATATAAATTGTCATTATTACCCAATTAATTTATTTCAAGAATTGATTATGTCAAAACATATAAAACCAGCCATAAAGACGGTGATAATATTTGTCTATAATAAGTCCAGTTAGGTACTCAATTATGCCAAATAAATAAAATCAGCCATAAAGGCGGTAACAAAGTTTGTTAATAATTAATCCATATTAAAATAAATATTAATCTTTAGATTACAATTCATATATTATAATATAAGTGAGATTAATCTATATTCTTATATTAAGAGTTTCACCTTTTACCCAAGCAAAATGAAATTAGCTACTTATGATTTAAATAAAAACATACATAATTTTATTATCGAAAGAAAACGAAGTTATAAGAAAATTTCATAATTTTTCAGAGAAAACTATGGACTCTCAGGCTGATTTTCTAAGGTGTTGCGCACTTCTATTTATAATAGATAGCTCAGTACCTTCACTCTTCATGTATCATGTAACTTGTAAATTTACAAATTGTACGATTTGTGGGAAATGAAATTCCACCGAAGGTGGATGACATTTCCCATATATATATATTATTTTCTTTAATAATTACAGATAACACACTTTAGTTTTCATAAATTTCGGCTTTGAAAACTTCAGAATTAGAAAATCTTGTAAACACCAAAGTTGTAGATGTTTGAGTCTTCTTTCATCTAAAATAGGAATCGCCTCAATCCGATATTAGAGTAAAAAATTATGGCCAAAATCCAAAAATTACGCAAAGTTAGAATTTCTGAAATTGTACACTGTTAGAACATTATTTTAAGTTTCTGGCCTCCAAAATTCAAATATCACATCCATTTTTCTAATTATGTATACAAAGTATTATTTCACATGCATAAGAAATAAAAATCACAGTAATAAATATATAAAATATAAATTTCTAATTATATATCCAAAGTATTATTTATGGGATCTTAGGTTAGTTCTTACAATGAAATCCTACAAATAAAAAGATACAAAATATATTAATTATATTTCTGAATTTGAGAATCTAACCAATTATCTGTGTTAAACTCTTCCCAAAACTATTTCTGATACAAACTCTTCCTGAAACTACTTGTGATGAATACATATCATATCATATGACAACTCATTTACCTCAAATGCAATCAATTAAAAATACAAAAGAAGTGGCGAAATTCTGCAAGTAGATCAAAGTTACATCTAGACCCGGCCGACGGTTCGGTTCCACGAGTGTAGAATAAGAACCGAACCGTTCGGTTTCGCTTCCAGTTCCGTTCATTTTTTTTAACTTTATTGAAAATAAAAAATTGAGATTGATAAATTAGTATAATTTAAAATTATGAATTTGAATTTATATAATAAACTTACATTACATAATTACATTAAATTACAAATAAAATTCTTATCTAAAAAAATAAAAAAAAAATATTAAATTAAAGAGAACTTAAATTTTTAAAAACTTAAGTTGCCTACGTATCCTCTAGGGGTGAGAGGAATCAAAGCTCGCGTAGTTTCATTACATTTTAAAGATATTTTCCCATTGTAATTTTATAATTATTTAATTATCAATCATCATCAGTGTCTGTTGATCCTTCAGCTATAGTTCCGCTTGCACTTGCAGATTCATTATCGAACAAGTCTTCAAATTCATTAGGGGCATCTTCTTGTTGCCTCAGATCAGCTCGGGTCCAATCATTCACACATGCTGTTGCTTCTAGAGTGCTTGGATGTAATGAAGACCGTTTGACTTCTAATATATTGCCTCTCATGTTGAAGGCTTGCTCAACCGCAACGGTGGAAACATGTGCTGCCAATATCTCTTTAGCAATAATTGACAATACATGATATACATTTTGATGTCGGTTCCACTATTCAAGGATTTGAAAATTTTTACTAACTAAACTTTTAGTTGAAAACTCAAAATTTGTAGATAAATAATTATCTAATTCCGGGTTATTAGTCGTGTTATCCCTATGTTTTTTATTTCGTTATAATAACCAACGATCACCTGCGCTAAGTCTTGATTGCATTACGGTCGTTTCGCTACTACTAGATTGTCCTACTAATTGTAAGTTATATCTTCTAACATAATAATTAAATAACTCTATTAAATCAATTTTTATTTTAGCTATTATTCTTGTAATATCAATTTCATCTAATATTCCTAAATATCCATAGTAAGCGAGTAAAGCACTATTCAAACCTTCTAATTTAAATTTAGGATAAAAAACAGCAGCAATAAGATAAAGTAAATGAATGTCTCTAAAATAATGCAACCATTTTCGTTTCATAACATTAATAGCTTCAAACAAAATAATATCATTAGGATCACGACAATCAACATGTTCATCGAGAGTACCAACAATATTCAAACTTTCAAGAATAAATAAATGTGCTGTAGGATAATAAACTTCGCTAAAAAATTTTGTAGCATCATTAAAAACTCTTAAAATCTCTAAAATTTTATCACAAATTTCCCATTGACTAGGAAAAAGTGTGATATGTTGAACATGTTGAGAAAAAAAACTACATAATGCATCTTTGTATTGCAAAGCTTGCCATAAAAGAAAATAAGTTGAATTCCAACGTGTTGGAATATCTCGTGAAAATTTTATCGGTTTAATATCATTAAATTTACAAAACTTTGCCCATTCTCTCCTAACTTGAGAATATGACCAAATATAATTAAGTGCTTTCTTAATATGATCAATGAAATGTGATAATTTTTCCAAATCATCTTGAACACATAAATTAAGGACATGACATGTGCAACGAACATGAAAAAATCGACCCCCTAAATTTGGTTCGCATATTTCTATTAAATTAGTGATTGATGCAATATTTGCAAATGCATTATCAAATCCAACTGTTAAAATTTTACCTAATAAACCATATTCATCAAAAATTACTTTCATCATTCTATAAATATTTTGTGCAGTATGTTGTTAATCAAAAACTATAAATGCAATAAGTCATTTTTGCATGTTCCATAATGCATCAATCCAATGACAAGTCACACTCATGTATGAGTGTGTTCGCCAATGGTCACTCCAAATATCAGAACAAATAGATAGACGCTCTTTAATATCTCTAAATGCTTCATTTAAAATAATTTTATCATCTTTGTATAATTTAAAAATTTGACGTTTTGTTATATTTTTAGTCATTCTACATGCAACAGGATTTAAAAGCATTTTGAACGTAATTAGTAAAAGTAATTTTTTCACCAAAATTTAAAGAAATGTGTGTCATACAAGTTAATTTAGCAAATTCTTCTCTATTTTTAGCATCATAATATTTAAATAAATCTAAAGTACTCGTACCTCTACTAAATAATGCGTACCTGGCCATTTGAGTTTGCGTCGTGTCAAGTCCAAGTTCAACCGCATGATGTCTTTCCAGGTGCTTGATCATATTGTTGTATCCACAAGTAAATTTGTAAGAAACCTCACAATGGTTGCATACCGCTCTTGAACCTTCATCAGTATCGATTAAATGAAAATGAATTTTGAAAACATCCGAGGAACGAGACTTAACTTATCTTCTCTATGAACCGATACTAGGGCCACTCTCTTAGGTTGGCACATTTGACATTGTATTCTCAGATGAGCTTGTCATTTGTTGTCAGATGAGCTTGTCATTGAGAATGAGAGAATTATAGGATTTGAGAGAATTGAGAAATTGGTGTGTTGAAATAATGAAAAATGACCCATATTTATACATTTTTAGAATATTTTTGTGATACCTAAATTGTCCCTAAAATTAACCATTTTATTACTGTTATTAGGGGTAATTTGAGAATTCCCCAAATTTTCTTTTTATTTTTTTTTCTTGCCATTGGGGGCAGGGAGCCGAACCGCTGGAACCGAACGGTTCTAACGGTTCCAACCGATTCGGTTAGGGTAAGAACCGGAACCGTTCGATTTCAACTGATTCGATTTCGATTTAGAACCGGAACCTTGGCCGGGTCTAGTTACATCCACTCGTTCAATAGTCTTGCTCAATTAGTTATCAACCACTAGCCAAAAGCCGTTGAATATTACCATCATTTATTTTTAAGACAGATATGTCAAAACTTTGAGATCAATTTATCACCATTTAATTTATTTATTATAACGCGCCAAAATGTTATTGTTCTGCTAATTTAGGAAATCAATTCTCCATGGGGAAATTACAAATCCAAATCTTCAACTATATGATTAATGTTAATAATTATATATATATATATATATATATTATATATATATATATATATATATATTTATTTATTTATTTATTTATTTTTAAAAACAAGTATTTTAGTTATAAAAAATTTGTGACTTTTAATAGAAAATTTTTTGCTGAAAGTTGTTGACAGTGAATTGGATAATATAAAATGGGCTGTCACTTGTAGAGTCCATTGAATCGGTACTTAGTATTTATTAATTTTTTTTTTTTTTTTTTTTTTGTGCGTGGGGTCGACACTTGTATCAAAAATCAAATCACTATATATGATTTCTTATAAATTACTAATAATATAAATATGAAAAAATGAATATGGGGGACTAAGGTGAGTAAAATTGATTTCAATTCTGGTTCCGCGTGGAATAGGAAGTTACCCAGAAAAAATCTGTTTCTAACTAAATGGAACCGAAACCTACCCAATTAAATAGAGTATCCTATTAATCGGTTCCAATTTGGTTTCACGTGGAACATGAACTACCCAATTAAATAGGGTACCCTATTAATCGGTTCCAATTCGGTTCTGTGTGGAACCGGAACCTACACAATTAAATAGGATGCCCTATTAATCGGTTCTAATTCGGTTTATGTCTTGTTTTGATTTATCCTATTTATTTTTTATTGTCAAACTTTGAAAATATAATTATTTCTCACACTTGAATATTACATAATATTCTTGGTAACTGTCCATACATGAATAAAACAATAAATAAAACTGCATATTACATAATATTTTGGACTCAATACATAATATTCTTATAGGAACTGCCTGAGTTTAAATTGGGTTTTAATTGAGTTATGAAATTGGGTTTTAATTGGGTTATGAAATTGGATTTTAATTGTTTTTTAATTTGGATTTAAATTGCGTTTTAAAACTGGTTATGAAATTGAGTTTAAATTTTACTTTAATTTGAGTTATGAATTTGAGTTTAAATCGAGTTTTAAAACTAGTTATGAAATTGTGTTTAAATTGAGTTTTAATTTAATTCTGAAATTGGTTCTAAATTTAGTTCCCAAAACAGGTTCTAGTTCCGTCTATTACAGAACCGTAACTAAACCGTTTAAATTCGATTCTTCCATTTTGGAATCGAAACCGGTCCAATTCCAAACTTAAAAAATCGTTCCGGTTCCAATCGATTCTGAGTAGAATTGGAACCGATGCTGAGCCTTAGGTGGAAGTAGAGACAAAGGTGGAAGTGTACAAGACAATAAAAGTGGCAACAAATAAAAAGGGACCAAGTATTTTTGGATGGAGAAGTGTGTTGAAAAAAATTGGAAATAACAAAACAATTCAACTTTGCGTGTGAATGAATTGTCATGTGCATTTCAAACACTCCCTCCCTCCATTAATTCAATTCTTATCCTCTTTTTGTGTCTTTTCTAATTTTTTTGTCATCACGACTCCTCTACAATAAAAATATAAAGTGAGGTTGACCTTTGTGTTGTTTTATTAGGAATTAAAATTTGGAGGAAAAACATGATCGGAAAACCAAATGTTTGTATTTTTGTTCTAAATGAAGGATTAAATCTCTTCTTTTTAGAATTTAAACATGTGGGTTTTTACTTTCATGTAAGCAATTAAATATCTTTTAGGGATTTGCTATGTGTATATATAAAATTTATGTATATATGTTACGTACTCTTGACTGAGAACGAGCACTATGTGAAAATATATCTATCTTAACAGATAATTAATGACATATTTTGAGAAAAAACCCTTATATAGACTAGTGATAAAATATTTTCTATTACGAAATTTATGACGGACTTATGATAGCTCTAATCTACTCTAAATTAGGAGAAAATCTAAAAACAATACAACAATTTTTATTTTATCAATTTTCCACCTAAAGTTTCAAGAGTGTATCAATTTTCACCTCTTAAAGGTGGAAAATTGATACTTGTTTGTACCTTTTCGGGTAGAATATGATGCGCTTTTATAACCTCGGGGGGAAAATACATACTTTTATAACATCAGGTGGAAAAATGATAAAGTTAAAAATATTGTAATATTTTTGGTCTTCCCTTCGAGATCGTTCATATGACAACATGAGAATGAAGACACATTTATATGATGTAATCATATAGGATTGGACCCAAACGAGAATAGATTTCTTCTAATATTCATCAGACAAAGAAATTCAAATATGCCTACTAGATGATCATATATGAGTTGGTCTTAATCTTGAGTACAATACGAACTCCTGCATGACAGACTATGTCATTTGATTTACATAGGTGAGCTCTGTGTATAATTCTTGATCAATAATTTCGCATTTTAGAGGTATTGTTTGATGTGCAGTTGAGAATGTTTTATATAGATATGGAATCCACTCAATCTTATGAGAAATATAAGAGTATTTTCCTTAAGGGTTGATTCGGTACTTAAATAATTAGAGCGCTAAAGTCTTTCCATTATGAATAAAAAGATAAAATTCATAGTACTTATGAATAAATCGTTCATTAGATAATCAATGGTACTTAAGGTATAAGAAATAATTAGAGGTGTATAACAGACATTATGACCCGACTCTAATTATAAGATACTTGTGAATGGTCAACTTGTATAAAATGATTATATGGAAGAACACATACATAACTCAATTTATATAAAATATCTACAGTGACGGAAGTGTAACTTTAGGTTTTTAGTGTAACCTAAAGTTAACAATTCAGAATATTTGATTAAATTTTTTTAATTAATATCATAGAATTATTGGAACTCGAAGTTGTGGGTCAATTTGGTTTCAATGATAATTTGATACACTAAATGAAACCATATCATAATTAAATAATCCAATTATACGCTCATATGTATAATTAAATAGTTATGTAAAGATTATTATGATTTATTATGTGAAAGAAATATGATTATTTCTTCAATTATTGATAATGTTAGGAGAACTTTACTTGATTTATACAATGATTATGTTAGTAGATATAATATTCAAATAGTTGATACTACACAATCTATGAATGCACAAACTGAACAATCTAAACTTCCTGCTAGTAGAAGTTGGTTAATGCAGCGAAGTAAAAAATCAAAGTCTACTAATATCACCACTACTAATTCAGAAATTAATGCATATCTAACGAAGTTCGAGTTTCCCCAAAGTGATTTTATAAGTGATCAATTTCTTATCCTTGATTGGTGGTAAAAATATCAAGGATTGTTTCTAGTCCTAGCCGTGATTGCAAATGAGGTATTTACGATACCGGTCTCAAATATATTTATAGAGCATGTATTTAGTATGAACGGTAATATTCTTGATGACAGAAGATCAAGGTTAAAACCGGAGACGTTAGAAGCTCAAACATGTCTTGACGATTGGTGTAGGGCGGAACGTCGTGAACAAGAAAATCAGCCGGAAATGTTTAAAGATTTTTGTGATAACACAGACACAACTGGAACCGAATTCTTAAGAACCAGACCACCTTCTCCGGATGACGATGAATAAAATATTAATGAGGTAAATTATTAAAAATAAAATATAACAGAACTAAGTGAGATTTGATTCTTCTATGCTCAAAGATGATACGTAGGTAGCTTATGAAAATGCAAGCTTTTTTTTTCCAACAAAATAAATAAATTATCAATGTATATTTTTAGTCTTACTCTTTAATAAATCTTTAATTTTTTATTATTTTTATAATAATTTAAATTAATTTATTTACTATTTATTAAATCTTTAATTTTTTATTATTTTTATAATAATTTAATTTAATTAATTAAAAAAATATGATTTCAAACCTTAAACCGATCAGGACCTCACGGTTCGGCTGGTTTAAGGTTTGGTTATGGTTCGGCTTTGGATAAAACCACAATCGATAAACTTTAAACCTAACCGAACCATACAGTTTGACCGATTTAAGGATCGATTGCAATTTGGCTTTGGCCAAAATTACAATCGGACCATAGACCGAATCGTTGGTCTATTGTTCAGTTGCGAAGCATGTGCATGACTATATAAAAGTAATGGTTGCTTAAATATCAAATTCTCATGTGATTAAGCTTAATTATACATGCTTAATGGTTAAGATATTTGAGTTGGTGCTCGGCGCCAAATTTTGTTGTATTTATTATAAATACAATGTACATTTCAGTTTTATTATGAATAAAATTAAGTAATTTTCATCAATATATTCTATTATATGGTAAAGGCATAAAATACCTTAGAATGAATAGTTGTGATGTAATTACAAAAGTGACGCAATTATTTATGAGAAATGTCACAATACAATTCATTCTTAAAATTATTCATATTCAAGGTTTACATACCTGGTCAATTAGTAAACCCGTGAGACCGGTACGTGTTGTATATTAGAATTTTTCTAATGGTTTATCTCAGTAAACTATGAGCATTGAGAGACTCATATAGACACGTCAGGTATTTATTGGATAAATACTGAACGACTCATTCGAAGATTCCTGATAGATGGTACACCAATGTCAATAGGAATCTTTACGAGTCGAATAACATATTAACTTCTTTGACTTGAGATACCACTATTGATATATGAGATATTCTTCATACTTTGATGACAGTCACGTCAACGATCTTTTAAGATCAGACCTCCGCCTGTTCGTTCGGTATGGACTGATACACACGATATCATGTGATGTATCCAGAGATGATTTGTCAGTCCCGTGTACGGGATTTAGGTGTCCAATTTGTGATTCTTTGAAATCCTTGGCTGAGGTATGATTCAGAAATGAGTTCCGAATATTTATTAAAGAATCATAAATATGTCGCGACACATGAATTGTTCATAACAGAGACTTGATGTTAATCTATCTCCGGAATAATTCGGATAACCTATGACATATGGATTATATATATATGCGATGACTTCGACTGGGATGGTTCGACTCGATTATTTGTGGTCGTTGTAATTTATGAGTGGACAAATTATGAACATGAAAATAGTTTTCGTGACAGATAAACTTGAACCTAGAGAGTCTCACAATATAAAGTGTACTCGTTGAGCACTTGGGCAATTAATTATGGATAATTAAGATGATTCATAATTTACACATGCGTATTAAATATATATATTATATATGATACATAATTTAAATTCTATACACATTATTAACCTATTGGAATTTGACACTTGTTTTGTTATTATTATTAATTAATAATTATCAATTAATTATTATTATTATTAATAAAGATGGAAGAATATTCTTGGAATATTTCTCCATGTAATTATTTTATCTTTTTGTTAATTAAAATAAATTAATTGTTTAATTGTTAATTAATTGATTTATTATATAAGAATTATTCTTGGAATATTCTTATTTATTTTGCATAATTTGATTGGCCAAACCATGTGTTTTTAACACATGGATTTTAATTAACAAAAATCAAAATAATAATTAATTATTGGATAAGATCAAATGGTGTCAATATTTTGACCATAAAAATTAATTAATTTTATTGTAAAATTATCACTATTTTCGGCCAAATGGGTTTCTCCTATATAAATTGAAATTGTTTCAATTTTGAAGGCTTTTGCCACATTTCTCATGTGTTGAGAACAAAAGAAAAAAATGGGTTAAGGTTTGGGAAGAAAAACAACAACATCAAAGGAGGAGAAATTGTAGAAATTGGAATTTATTTTAAGGTAAAATCAAATTCCTTATTTCCATTTTCTTGTTTTTGTTTCTTGAGCATGTAAATATGTGGGATATGTATATTGCATGTTTAAATCATATATGTATCAAGGAATATATTTGAATCAAAAATTTGGTGTTGGATGTTTTTTAAACCTTAATGATTTTTCTTTTATTAAGCATGTGTATTTAGATTAATTAGTGAATTAATCTTCAAAATTAAAATTGACATTCTAGAGTGATATTACCACTCTAATATTGCCTAGAATTGTTCTTGAGGCTTTATGTTGTGGTGAATTAATTTGGTGTAAATTAATTGGATTAATTTGGTGAATAAATTGAATTATGGCATGAAAATTGAAGAAATTAATTTCTGGATCAGATCTGAAGTTAAGTGTTAAAACAGAATATTTTTCATGAAAAAATATATTATTTAGATGATTTTGGATGTGTATTGGGTGGTTGATAAATTCTGGAAATTGTTCCAGGGCGAAAATGCAGAAAAACGGTGAAATTCACGTCGAAACGGACCCACCGTGTCGTGGCTGTGAACCCAGCAAACTGGGCACTGTTCGGGCAGCCCAAGGTCTGACCGAAAACTGCCCGACTGACCGGGTTGCCTCGGCTCGGCTGTTGATCAACCGGTTTGACCATTTTCCCGTTACGCGTAGTATTTATCGAAAAATATTTTCGTAAAATAATTCGTCGTGCAACGAAATATATTACATTATTAAATGTTAATAAATAATATATTTAAACTTATTTGGGTGAATTAAAAATATTTGATATTTATTAATTCGCTCGGAAAATTTTAAAATGTTTAAAAACCATTTTCGCCTTCCATCGCGGGCTTCCGCTGCGCCTACCCCAACAAAATGGTATCAGAGCGTCTGATCCCACATCCAAAATATTTTTTCACGCCTTAAATATTTGATATTTAATTCAATTTATTTTACACATGCTTGAGAATTAATTGATTGGATCAATTAGTTTAGTTGTTTGCTAGTTTTGTAAAATCTCCATAATAAGGCTTTGTGTTTTATGAGTGTATTGTAACTAATGGGTCTGTCTCGTCAATACGAATATATATATTTTTCCTGATACCGTGGTTAAATCTGCCAAAGCAGTACGGCTATGGTTAATGGAAATTTATTTATACCGGTAAAATTTATTTGATAAGAAACAAATTCGAGCGAACGTGCATACCAATAAATGCCAAAGTAGTGAGATGATACATTAGTACCTTGGATATGTATATTGACGAGTGTAGTCTTGAATACGCCCCATCCAATAGATGTCAAAGCAGTGAGGATCGGAAACGATTCAGGACCTATTTTAAAAGAGTCACATTGGATGTGATTGATAATTGTTATCTACTTTCAAATATATTTGGGCACAATGTGCCAAAGTTGTGTATTCAAATATATTTATGAGGTGTACTTCCTGCTATAGAATTTAATCTAATCCGTTTGCAAGTGTCTTGGATGCGAACAAACTGACTGGTCTTGAAAACTTTAATGAATGGAATTGGATCTTAAGATTGTCTTGAGGTCCGAGAAGTTGGGTTATGTGTTGGATAGTCCAGTACCGTTGGATATTGCTCCGGAGTCGACACCTGAAGAGAGTGAGATATTTCAGAAATGGAGAGATGATGATCTGAGAGTTAGGTCACTCATTCTCTATACTATGTCTTCTGATCTAAAGAGGCAATATAATGATATGTCTGACTTCTTCAGTATCATAACTCAGCTTTGGGAGCTATTTCTAAACCAAGAGTAGACCTTGGTGTACATAATCTCCGTGGAATTATTCCACGCTCGTTTAGCTGATGGTAAGCCAGTGAGTCCACATGTCCTGCACATGATGGATCTCATTGAGCAGCTTCGAATGTTTGACTTTCAGCTAAATGAGATATTGGGCATGAATTTGATTATTGGCTCATTCTACCGGTGTATTCCCAGTTTATTATGAACTTCAACATGCATGGTATTCATTGTTCCTACAGTCAGCTGCATAGGATGCTTCAGATTGCTGAGGAGGACATCAAGAAGGGTGTGCCGACACTTATCTCGAAGTCCTCTTTGCCTAGTTCTTCTTCTTTTCAATCTACGAGATCGGGCAAAAAGAAGAAGAAAAAGGAAAAGAAGACTGGTTATGGTTTTCCACCCAAAGGAAAGGTTGTGAAACCTAGCAAGTCGAAGAAGAAAGCCACTGAGGACAAGTGCCACCACTGTGGCAAGATTGTTTATTGAAGGCGGAATTGTCCAGACTACATAGCTTCCGTCAGACGGGAGAGAGCCTCCACACCGGGTATGTTTATTTTCCCTATCATTGATATCTCTTTGTCTTGTGAAGCCGTTGGTTCTGGATGGGTTTTAGATTCTGGTAGTCATACTCACATCTGCAATTCGTTGCAGGGGTTGAGGGTCAGTAGGATGCTTGATTCAGGCGAGATGTAGTTGTGTTTTGGGAATGAAGATTCTTTATCTGCAGCACCCATTGTCGAATACGAGATTCGTTTATCCAGATGCAGCATCATTTTGACAGATTATGTGTTTGTGCCCGGTTGTGTAGCTAATATTATATTTCTGTTTTTATTAGATACAAAATAATATCATGTACATATTAAGAATCGTTCTATATATATATATATATATATATATATATAATGATATTTTGTTACACAAATATTCAAATTCGCAAGGTCATTATATTTTGCATGACATTAGAGATGTTTATGAAATTGAGGATAATAAACATAAAAGATCTGAAGTAACTGACACTGAAATGTGGCATATGGGGTTAGGTAATATAGGTGTATAACGTCTAACCCAGTTGGTTAAGAATGGTTTGATTGAGAATCTAACCATACAATCTTTTCCAACTTATGAATCTTGTATTCATGGTAACATGACCAAAGCCCCATTTATTGGTGTCGGACATCGGACCACTGACTTATTGGAGCTCGTACATAGTGATGTATGTGGTCCTATAAGTCACACTGCTCATAGTGATTTTTCTTACTTCGTAACATTTACCAATGATTTGTCACGATATGGTTATGTTTATTTGATGAAACATAAATCAGAAACCTTTGAAAGGTTCAAAGAATTTCGAAACGAAGTAGAAAAATAAACTGGTAAATTCATCAAATGTCTTCGATCAGATCGAGACGGTGAATATATGAGTAGTGAATTTACCGAGTACCTTAAAGAGAATGAGATTCTCGCTCAATATACTCCTCCGGGTACTCCACAGTACAATGGAGTGTCTGAAAGGAGAAATCAGACTTTATTGGATATGGTTCGATCAATGTTGAGTTTTACAGATATACCTTACTTTTGTGGGGGTATACTCTTCTTACTGCTGCACATCTATTGAATAAGGTTCTCTCTAAAGTTTTTCCCACTACTCCATATAAGATATGGTTGGAAGGAAACTGAATCTTAATTATATTAGGGTTTGAGGTTGTCCTGCATATGTCAAGGTGATGCAGCAGGATAAAATTTTGTCTCGAGGGTGAAAAGTTAGGTTTGTCGGATATCCTTCGAATTCCAAAGGATATCAATTCTATGAACCCGAGCATCGAAATGTGTTCGTAACTCGTTTTGCCAGATTTATTGAAGAATAATTTTTGACAGAAGGTGGTAATAATAGGAGGGTTGAGTTTGATGAAGTCCAACCTATAGATGACAGACCAATAGAGGAATCACAAGTTCAGACAGAAGCAGAACCTTCTAGTTCCACTCTCCGTAGGTCTACTAGGATATCGAGGCCTCTTGAGCGCTTGTATTTGATACAGGATAAGATTCTTGATGTGCTCCTTGTTGAGGAGACTGATCCATATACCTACAGAGAAGCAATGTTAGACATTGATACCGCTAAATGGCAGGAAGCCATGAAATCTATGCATCGGAATCAAGTATGAGACTTGGTTTCGCTTCATGAGGGAATTATTCTCGTAGGTTGTAAATGGGTTTACAAAAGGAAACACATGTCTGATGGGAAGGTCAAAACCTTCAAGGCTCGACTGGTTGCTAAAAGTTACACTTAAAGGCCATGTGTGGATTATGATGAAACCTTTTCACCAGTAGCGATGCTAAAATCTATTAGGATTTTGTTGGCTATCGCTGCTTACCATGATTATGATATTTGGCAAATGGATGTCAAAACAGCTTTTCTTAATGGATTTTTGTATGAAGAAATCTATATGGAACAGCCGGAGGGTTTTGTCTCTAGCCAAAATTCTAGCATGGTATGTAAGCTTAAAAAATCCATTTATGGCCTGAAACAAGCTTCGCGAAGTTGGAATCTTCATTTTGATGAGGTAATCAGATTGTCTGATTTTCTCAAAAATGAAGAAGAACCTTGTGTTTATAAGAAGGTTAGAAGGAGTATGATAGTGTTCTTGGTGCTTTATGTTGACAACATCCTGATCATTGGAAATGATCTTGGAAGATGCAATGTGTTAAAGCATATCTCTGTAAAAACTTCTCCATGAAAGACTTGGGGTGAATCTTCCTATATACTTGGTATAAAACTCTATAGAGATAGAGAAATTAAGCTTATTGGGTTATCTCAATCTTCATACATAGATAATATCCTAGAAAGGTACAACTTTAGCAATTGTAGAATTACTAATATACCTTTTCGACATGGCATTCATCTTTCGAAGAAGATATGTCCTCAGATGGAAGATTAAAAGGCTAGAATGTCTAGTCAACCTTATGCATCATTTTAGGAAGCATCATGTATGTCATGTTATGTACGAGACCTGATATTAGCCATGCAGTAAACGTTACTAGCAGATATCAGTCAAATCTAGGTAACGACCATTGGATGGCCATTAAATATATCCTAAAGCATATGAAAGGTATTAAGGATAAGTTTTTTATTTATGGAGAATGTGATTTACAGATAAGATGATATACAGATTCTGACTTTCAGTCAAATCATGATGATAGAAAGTCTACTTCAGGTTTTGTATTTACTCTTAATAATGCTGTAGTTAGTTGAAAGTGTTCCAAATAAGGATCAACAGTTGATTCCACCACTGAGACGGAATATATTGCGGCATCAGATGCTGCAAAGGAAGCTGTATGGATTAGAAAATTTATCACCGAATTGGGAGTTGTCCCAAGCATCGAGGATTCGATCCCGTTGTTATGTGATAATAGTGGTGTCGTTGCACAAGTAAAAGAACCCAGAGCGCATCGGAAATCGCAACATGTGGAACAAAAGTACCACATTATCCGTGAGATCATCGCTCGAGGAGATGTTGTCATATGCAAGATATCTGGATAGGACAACATAACAGACCCGCTTACGAAGGCCTTGCCTTCGAGACTATATGATAGACATGCAGAGGCGATGGGTATTAGATATCATCAAATTTGGCACTAGAGCAAGTGGAAGAAAATGTTGGACTTGGTGCTTGGCGCGCCAAATTTTACTGTATTTATTGTAAATACAATGTACATTTCTATTTTATTATGAATAAAATTAAATAATTTTCATCAATATATTATTTTATATGGTAAATGTGTAAAAGACCTTAGAATGAATAGTTGTGACGTAATTGCAAAAGCACCGTAATTGTTACTCAGAAATGTCACAATACAATTCATTCTTAAAATTGTTCATAGTCAAGGTTTACATACCTAGTCAGTTAGTAAACCCGTGAGACCGGTACGTGTTGTATATTAGAATTGTTCTAATGGTTTATCTCAATAAACCATGAGTCTTGGGAGACTCATATAGACACGTAGATATTTATTGGATAAATAATGAACGACTCATTCAAAAATTCGTGATAGATGGTACACCAACATCAATATGAATCTTTACGAGTCGAATAACATATTAGCTCATTTGACTTGAGATACCACTGTGGATATGTGAGATATCCTCCATACTTTGATGATAGTCATGTCAACGATCTTTTAAGATCAGACCTCCGCTTGTTCGTTAGGTATGGACTGGTACACACGATATCATGTGATGTATCCAAAGAGGATCTGTCAGTCCCGTGTATGAGATTTAGGTGTCCAATTTGTGATTCTTTGAAATCCTTGGCCGAGGTATGATTTGGAAACGAGTTCCGAATATTTATTAAAGAATCATAAATATGTCGTGACACATGAATTGTTCATAGCGAAGATTTGACATTTAATATATATCTCCGGAACAATTCAGATAACCTATGACAGAGGGATTATATATATATGCGATGACTTCGACTTGGATGGTTCGACTCGATTATCTGTGGTCATTGTAATTTGTGAGTGGACAAATTACGAACATGGAAATGGTTTCCATGATAGATAAACTTGAACCTAGAGAGTCCCACAATATAAAGTGTACTCGTTGAGCACTTAGGCAATTAATTATGGATAATTCAGATTATTCATAATTTACACATGCGTATTAAATAATGTGTATTTGTATACAATACATAATTTAGATTAGATACACATTATTAACCTAATGAAATTTGACACTTGTTTTGTTATTATTATTATAATTAATTAATTATTAATAATAATACAAATGGAAGAATATTCTTGGAATATTTCTCCATGTAATTATTTTGTTTTTTTGTTAATTAAAATAATTTAATTGATTAATTGATTTATTATATAAGAATTATTCTTGGAATATTCTTATTTATTTGGTATAATTTGATTGGCCAAACCATGTGTTTTTAACACATGGATTTAGTTAACAAAAATCAAAATAATAATTATTATTGGATAAGATCAATGGTGTCAATATTTTAGCCACAAAAATTAATTATTTTGTTGTAAAATTATCACTATTTTCGGCCAAATGGGTTTCTCCTATATAAATTGAAATTGTTTCAATTTTGAAGGCAAAGAAAAAAATGGGTTAGTGTTTTGGAAGAAAAACAACAACATCAAGGGAGGCGAAATTGTTGAAATTGGAATTTATTTTAAGGTAAAATTAAATTCCTAATTTCCATTTTCTTGATTTTGTTTCTTGAGCATGTAAATATGTATATTACATGTTTAAATCGTATATGTATCAATGATATATATTTGAATCAAAAACTTGGTGTTGAATATTTTTTAAACCTTAATGATTTTTTCTTTTATTAAACATGTGTATTTAGATTAATTAGTGAATTAATCTTTAAAATTAAAATTGTCATTCTAGAGTGATATTACCACTCTAATATTGCCTAGAATTGTTCTTGAGGCTTTATGTTGTGGTGATTTAATTTGATATAAATTAATTGGACTAATTTGGTGAATAAATTGAATTATGGCATGAAAATTGAAGAAATTAATTTCTGGATCAGATCTGAAGTTAAGTGTTAAAACAAAATATTTTTCATGAAAAAATATTATTTAAATGATTTTGGATGTGTATTGGGTGGTGGATAAATTTCGGAAATTGTTCCGGGGTGAAAATACGAAAAAACGGTGAAATTCGCGTTGAAACGGACCCGCCGTGTCGCGGATGTAAACCTGGCGAACTGGGCACTGTTCAGGCAGCCCAAGGGCTGACCGAACACTGCCCGAGTGACCGGGTTGCCCCGGCTCGGCTGATGGTCAACCGGTTTGACCATTTGCCCGTTACGCGTAGTATTTGTTGAAAAATATTTTAGTAAAATAATTTATCGTGTAACGAAATATATTACGTTATTAAATGTTAATAAATAATATATTTAAACTTATTTGGGTGAATTAAAAATATTTGATATTTATTAATTCGCTTAGAAAATTTTAAAATGTTTAAAAATCATTTTCGCCTTCCATCACGGGCTTCCGCTGCAACTATCCCAACATAAGATGCATCGGGTTAATTATCATTAATTTGCAAGAATTTTTGCTATGGTGCTATGAAATTCATTTGAAGCATAAATTATATATATTAATGTTTACATTAATTGTTAGCAAGAATCTTTAATTTGAAATGTTCAAATATATTAATTGATATTTGTAGTAGTTATAGGATCCTAAATAGACTTGGGAAATATTCCCAAAATATTATGGTTTTTGTTGAAAATGCAAAGATAAATGTTACCCTAAACTCAGCAGAGCTCCTTCAACCGAACTCTACAACATTCATAGAAATTAATTTCTGCCTAAACTACGGTTAACCTAACAATTTGAATATCTAATTTTCCACATGGAGAAATAACCATTTAAAATCATTTTCACCTAAAAACAAGCAAATCATGTGTCTCTCTTTTTGTTTTGTTTTTGTTTTTGTTTTTTTTTTTTATCACTAAAATCTTATTGGTGTCCAATCTCATCAAAAATAAAAAGTTCGATAAAAGGCTCATCATAATGATAATGATCATTTTGATACAATTGGTAAAATTTATCCTTATTTAAGAAATGTAATAAATTATAGATGCTGGTTTTATTATTATGATAATATTTTTTTAAAAATTAAAATATATTTTCACTCTTTTTCATCGTTTCTAACGGAATTACTCTCTTTTTCCATATAAAATCATTAATCAAAGCTCCAAAACATGATACTGGAAAACTAAAAATGGATTAAAAAAATGAAATCGAATGATTTTTAAAAGATTGAAAATTGGAGATCAACTGATTAATCGGTAAAATTCACCCAAAATCGGTGTTGATTTAAAATAATTAAAATCGAATTGCTCAAATAACGATTTATAACTAAGAATCGATTTAATCGCCGCTTAAATAGTATAAACGAAACATACATAATTTTGAAATGCATATATTAATCATTGAAACAAAAATATTTTTAATATATTTATATCAATGGCCTAAATGGAATATATATAATTGGTCCAAGTCAAGCATTGCTGAATAGGTATAGTGATTATTTGTATAGAAGTGAAAAGTTGAAAATTAATTTAAAGTGAGATAGCATTCATTTCATTTATAAATTATTACATAATTAATGGATATATAATACAATAATTGATGCGTATGTGACACATTAAAATACATTTTTTTTTAAATCGTTGGAAATCCCGCCGTGAAATCACCCATTTCGGGCTTAAATGTAATAGGTAAAACTTCTGATTGTCTCAGTCTTTTAAAGAAATGCACTTCATGAATTCAAACTCAGGACCTCAAAATAAGATATCGAATCTTACACCACCAAACCACGCCCATTGGAGACGATACATTAGAATACATACTAAAACCATTTGTATCCATTAACCGAGATACAAATCTACTATTCATTGATAATAAATTGACATGCATATTAAAATAGTATAAATAAATAAATAATACTTATATTTAGGGAAATTATCTTTTTTATATTAAAAGATTGATTTATATATGGAAAAAACTAAAACTTTAATTAAAAAGTGTAAATTAGTATTATGATAAAACTTTGGTTATGAATTTGAAGTTATTTAAAAATTTTAAGTTTTTTCATATATAAATAAATTTTCGGGTGGAAAAATAATAATATCTCTTATATTTAATATAATTTTACATGTTACATATCTATCAGTAGTGGTACCATATCATTAATGTAACGATAATATTAAAAAATTAATATGTTGATTAATATTGTGAACTCTTTTCAAATATATGATTTATACTCCTTTTTTGCCTTTATAATATATTTATATAAAAAGGAAAATGATCTTTAGGTCTTTAATATTTCTCCGTTTTAGCATTGAGGTTCCTATTTGTTTTTAATTACCATTATATCAATGATGTTATACTTTTAATGTTTGAATTTACTTTTGAAGTATAAATGACTTCTTAATATATATTTTTGAAGCGTTTGAAATCCTGCTGTCAAACCATCTGATTCGAGTTTAAACGGAGTAGGTAAAACCCTCGGCTGTCCTAGGCTTTTACAAAAAATGCATCATCATGATTCGAATTCGGGACCTGGAGACCATATCCTGAACTCTATACCGCCAAGCTACTGTTGGAGTTGGTGCTTGGAGTGCCAATCTGAATTGTACATTTTATTATTTATTAATAAAATAACTATATTTTCATTTCATCCCTTATTAATGATATTGTCATTATGCGTATTAAATTGATGTATAGATATGCTAAAAAAGACATCGATCTTAGAATAATCTTGTAGTAATACTGGACACTAGGTTGTACGATATTGAGATAAGTATTACTATTGTAAATTATTCTTAAAGTATATATATTCATAGTCGTTGGTTTTGGAATATGGTCGAATTCCTATAACCTAGAAAACTAGCACATCTCGTATATTGGAATTCCCGATGTACCATGAGTTTTGGAAACTCGTATAGACGTGTGGGTATTGGTTTGACCGAATACTGAATGACTCATAGGTGATTCCTAATAGTTGGAAGTACGCACCACCATCAATAAGAATCTCATCGAGTCAAGTAGCATATGTAATCCTTTGACTATAGGATATCATTGATTTTGTGTGAGATCCTCCACACTTTGATGTCATGGTCTGACCTCTAGATGTTCGTTGGGTGTGGACCGATGCACTCAGTAATCAAGTGCGAAACAAAATAGGATCTGTCGGCCCGTATGTGTACCATAAGGGGTTTAGGTATCCATGTGAGTAAAGTCACGATTCTTAAAGCTTTGGCCAAAGTCGATCACCTAGGGTGGATCACATCAGTTATGAAGAATCGTGGACATGTCGACATGAGATGTGCATCTCGGAAACTTGATGGTGTATTCTATGTTTCCTAAGCACAACTCGGATAGCCTACGACGGATGGATTGTTAAACATATGTGATGACCTCGACTTGTATAGTTCAGAAAAGTCGTTCATGTTTTTCGCGAATTCGGAGGTGGCCAAATTGCTTACATATTAGCTAGGCTTAGATGATGAACGTGTCTGAACTTAGAGAGTCCCAATATGAAGTGTACTCGTTGAGCACTAGGGTAGCCGATTAATTTTGATAAAAGATAATATTCGATATTATAATTATCAACTAAGATAATCAAGTGTTATTAGATAACATTGATTATTTATTTTGACCTAATTGGATTAATTCAATAATTACACAATGAGTTAATTATAAAATCATAATTATCTCTACCATTTGAGGATATTATGGTAATGATAAATATGTAATAATAGGTGGTTTTAGCTTGATTTAATTGGATAAAATCAAAGTGACAAACATTGAACTAATCCATTTCCTAATCCTTGTATTGATTTAATTGGATGAAATCAAACTAGTAGACAATGGAGATTAGTTACACCTAATTATACATATTTGGACTAATTAGATTAAGTCCACCTAAAAGTTGATTACAACTTTTATTAATTAAAAATTACATGTGTTTTGCTATAAATAACAAGCTTTAGGAAGATTTTAATTAAGCTTGAGAAAACTAAGTACAATCAATTCTTGGAGAAATTAGCCTAAGTTAGAGAAGTGTTTAGAGAAGTATTGTGGGGTCTCTACAACATTTCATCTAGGAAAAATCAAGATTGGATCTTGGGGTGAAGTTTACTAGCATTTGAATCAAGATTGGATTTTGGAGTCAAGCTTGCTAATCTTTGAAAGTTCTCCAAACATTTCAACAATGAGAAATAGATTAGATCTTTGCATCAACCTTATTAGGCAAGTTACAAGCATTTCGTTAATTAATTAGAAAAGTGAAGAAAACCAGTAATAATCTAACTTAATATTCAAAAAAAATTTCGCATACGAAATACATTTTACATGACTAATAATTACAATGTTAATTTTGAATTTATAAGTAATCCTTCTTAATTTAAAGAATTTTCATTTTTTTGTTAATTTTTTTTTTTGTTGCTTAATTTGACTATTTTAAATCATTCATAATTTAAATAATTTTCATTTTTTGATTTATTTAAAATATTCAGGGGTAAAATTGTCATACAAAGTAAAAAATTTAGAAGAAAAGTGTTTTTGAGATATTTTTCAAATTATAAGATTATAATGAGAAATTAAAACAAAATATTGAGATGTGGGGGATATTTATAGGATATTTAAATAATATCTCACGCGGTAAACATTATTATCAATTTATCATCAGGTTAGTCTAAAAAATATCTAACGCTGTAAAGGTTATTATTAATTTATCATCAGGTTACTCTAAATAATATCTCAGACGGTAAACGTTATTATCAATTTATCATTAGGTTACTCTAAATCATATCTCTCGCGGTAAACGTTATTATCATGAGGTTACTTTATTGGCCTTTCGAAGGAGACAGTACGAACGACTTTTATCGACTTGAGTTCATGCACCATATGATGCCAAGGAAGAAAATGGATTCATAATTGGCATTTTGCCATCATCACAGTGCCGACTTGTTTAGTTGCTATACTGAAAGTTTGATTAATCAATAATTGAGGATCAATTCAACGTTTTTAATTATAATTAAATAAATCAATTAAACAGAATCTAAATTGAAATAATAATAATAATAATAATAATAATAATAATAATAATAATAATCAAGCTCAAAGTTCAGATGGACCCTTTTCGTCCCATAATCGAATCTTGTTGTAATATCTCATATTATTTGGAAACGATAATGGTGATGTGCATGTAATGAGTGACAACCCTTAGCTAATAAGATACGTTTTAGGTGAGTTTATATAAATATTTACCACCAATTTATATATGAAATTGTTAGTCATTAAGAGTTATTTTTACAATTTTACTTATTTTTATATTTATTTTGTAGCTTCATAGCAATCAATGATATATTTGAAGCGCCGGACAAAATAAGGTAGAAACAGGAATTATGGTTGTCCAGCACGAAGACATCAAATATTCAGCTTTGTGCTGCTAAAGTCATCCAGTGTTGAGGTGCCAAAACAGCAGCACTGCCAGCACTGAAGGATGTGTGTTGGGTCTGCGTATCGGCCAATCCTGTAGCAAACTAAATTCAATTGAGTTGTAATGAACTTTGAAGGTCGAGGAGCAATCAGACAAGCATTGGAAGAGACTTGATGTAGATTTCACAGCTCACGTTTTTGTGATCATGTTTGTCTCAACGTTCGAATAAAACCTTCCAGTGTATTTACGTTTGCGTTGCGTTCGTCTGATCGTTCAGCTCCCTGACAGTGACACCAAAGTCATCCAGTGTTGCGGTGCCAAAACCCTAACGCCGCCAGCACTGAAGGATGTGGATAAGAACATTTGGAAGTTCCCAGCGTTGCGACGGCGCACTGTTTCCTGCAATGTAATTTGGAACATTTGGGAAGCCATATTTAAAGAAATGAGTAACTAGGGTTTGAAGAGAACGAAATTGGAGAGGATTAAGTCTCTTTTGGAGGCCAAAAATTCTCTCAATATAGATAAGTCGAGATCATCAAAAATTTCAAGAGTTAAAGGGAGGAATAAGAAAATTGAGAATTGAACCCTACTATTAGTTTAATTGTACGTTGATTATATATGATGTTTTTGTATTTCTTCATTATCATGAGCTAAACTCTTATACTAAGATTTCAATGGAATCCAACATTTACAATTAATCAATTGAATTTCTCTTTGGTAATTTTAAGAATTTATATATACGATTGTTTGATTTATCTTATTTTTCACGCTTCCTATTGCTTAGCTACCATTAGGGTTGATTAGGTTACCATAATGAAATTGGAAAATGGATTTATGTGTTTAGACCTAGATAAAATAACACATGATACAGTTCATTAACTAAAATTCCATGATGTGGTAGGAATATAACAACATGGCGTGTGTAACCCTAATTAGAATTCGAGCTTGAAAAATTCGTTTTAACTTAATTGATATATGTATATGGTTAGTTAGTTAAGGCATATATATTTAATTGACATTCAGAAGAGACTTGTGAATAATTTCATGTTTTGGGTTAACAATTGCTTATAATTGATTCATCAAAGAAAGATGAGAGAGATTTAAATGGATGTCGCGGAGAAATTGTGATCATATTCTTATGTTTATTTGATAATTTTGTGTGTTTAAATTTATCATTTAAACTAGATCTAATCTTCATATTCTTATTGTTTTTCATCGTCATTGGTCTAAATAAGATTAGGGTTGAGATAATTTAGTAATTGACAAGAATAATAATTTTTCATGAGATCGATATCTGTCTATATTACTTGTAATCTTGTATGAAACGTGCACTTGCATATAACTACTTCACACACAAGTAGTGCAATAAGTTTTTGGTGTCGTCGTTGGAGAATTGTATATTTATGTTAATATTATAGTAATCAATTGTAATTTTAATTTGGATATTCTTTTTTTTTTAATTTTTATTCTCTTTATTTTGTTTTTGATCTACGTGTTTCAAATAATTAAGTACCAATGGGCGATAGGAGAATCAAAAGATGTACAAGATTATGCTTCACCTCATATTGAAGGGATACAATATGGTATTCTGAAGCTTGTTTTCCAAGCTAGCGACCATCCGTGGCTATCAAATAGAATGATGTCAAGTGAAAATATGAAACTCGAGAAATTAAGTGCAATTAATTCCTTGATTGTATAGTTCGTCATGGGTGCTCAAGCCATTCAGAGTACAATGATGAGTTATGAGATATGTGGTGACAGTCACTCGAGTGACCAATATGCTATCGACCATCTGTCAATGCCGTTTAGGGTTAATTACAGTAGTACATACTCACTCCACCTATAATTAAGGCTGGGAGAACTATCTCTATTTGTCTTGAAGCGATTATCAAGATCCTATATTTTTTATTGAATAGAATTTCATTCTTATCTAATCACAAATTCAAACACCACCTTTCATGCACACCATATGATGCCAATCAAGAAAATGGATTCATTATTGGCATTTTGCCATCATTATAGTGCTGACTTGTTTTGTTGATATAGTGAAAGTTTGATCAGATGCACCCATTCCATCCCAAGAATCAGACAATGGCACAAAGATCTTCATAGCTCAATAATTTCCCAGAATCGAACCCAGATTATAATATTCCATATTGTTTGGGAATGATTCTAGTGATCGTTTTGGTGAACTTCGGAATTGAACAACTCATAACAAGAACAAACCTTGAGGAGCCAATGGACCTAATGAAGTTTACATAGGCTGGCTCTAGAGTATAAACCAAAAAAAAATAAAAAATAAAAAATAAACATCACTTGCTATGTACAAATATTTCCTCTATGAAGGTCAGTAAAATTAACCTGACTTCATCTTTTTATTTTACACATGATGAAAACCCAAAAGAAAACTCAATCTAGTTCTTACCATCTATGCTACCCTCAGACTACTTTTTTGCTACGTTTTGACCTTATCTTGGTCGGACAGTGGAGGAAAATCAACTTCATTTCCTAGATGGAATGATTCCTCTGCATCGCTGAAAACTCAAACTAAAGAAACATTGTAATGTCCCACAAAGCAAGGTCAAGTCCAACAGTTTAGCATGTTAGGTGATCGTGGGCTGAAGCTGACACGCAACTAAAGTGAAATTGAGAATAATTATTAGTTCAGGAGGCTTTGCCTACCATATAACAGTACAATAATAATTAGGAGGTTTAGCCTACCATAAAACAATAATAATAAAATAAAGCAACAAGACACAAATTTAACGTGGTAAAACCCTCAATGTGAGGGAAATATCAACGGGCAAATGTAGAAGGATTTAACTATAGTGCAAAATCTTTTACAACTTCTCTTTAAACACAAGAAATGAACAATCTCACACTCTCTTAGAATAGGAGAACTACAACTCTCTCTCAAACTCTTAAGAATAAACTATATTTTCTCTCTTACAATACATAGAATTTGGTTGAGAATGAGATGAATAAAATAATGAAATGAAACATCTATTTATAGCATGAGATTCATTGTGCAAATAGTGAATTCTAATTTTTTTATTGTTTTCTTTTTTGCATGTGGTACCTACCCCACATATATTATTTATTTTCTTAAATTATTTGCACATTTCGGGACACCAACCATTGATTTCTAATAATTCTCCCACTTGGAAACTTGATTAAGAACCAATCAGTTTCCACATCATCCGTTCTACTTTGTCGTCTTCAAGCTGCTTACGTTTTTGCTAAGCCATAAGAGGATCTATACCATACAAACTTGTTTGTATTGATAGGCTTGATCATTACGTCTGCAAGGTTCTCGTTGGTATGTACCTTCAATAAGTTTACACTGCCTTCTTCCACCACTTCACGAACAAAATGATATTGTACCCCTATATGCTTCGTTCTTGAATGAAAGGTTGGATTCTTTGCAATATACAAAGCACCATGATTGTCACAAAACAATGAAATCTTCTTTTGTTTGTGCTCGAGCTCCTCCAATAACCTTTAAAACCAAATAGCTTACTTGCAAGCTTGTGTAGCTGCCATGTATTCAGCTTCTGTTGTGGACAAAGCCACAATACTCTGCAACTTGGATACCCAGCTCACTGCTCCTCCTATAAGTACAAACACATAACATGTAGTTGATTTTCTTTTGTCAATATCTCCTTTAAAATCTGAATCAACGTGTCCTCTGACAATTAATTCTGATCATCCATAACATAATGCAACATTTGAAGTTCCTTTGATATATCTAAGGATCCTCTTAACGGCATTCCAATGTCTCTACCAGGATTCTCCATAAAATGATTAACTGCTCCCACTGCTTATGCAATGTCTGGTCTTGTACAAATCATGGCGTACATTAAGCTTCCCACTGCTGATGCATACGGAACTAGAGACATCTCATTCCTCTCAACTTCATTGCTAGGACACATAAAAGATGATAACTTGAAATTAACAGGAAGTGAGGTAGAAATTGATTTACAATCTTCCATGTCGAACCGCCGTAAGATTTTCTTCAAGTAATTTTTCTGAGAGAGCCAAATCTTTATGTTATTTTTGTCTCGGTGTATTTGCATCCCTAGAATCTTATTTGCTGATCCCAGATCCTTTATGTTAAACTCTCTAGCTAATTGTGTCTTTAATTCTTGGACTCGATCTTTGTTAGGGCCTACTACTAACATGTCGTCCACATACAACAGTAAAATAATAAAGTCATTATTTCCAAACCTCTTGTAATATGTGCAATGGTATGAACTGAGTCTATTATACCCAAGGCAAATAATGAAGGAATCAAATCTCTTATACCAACATCTTGGCGCCTGTTTGAGACCGTATAGAGATTTGTTCAACCTGCAAATTAAACCAAGTTATTCTTGCCTATTTCAGCAAAACCTTCTAGTTGGAGCATATAAAATTCTTCTTTAAGTTCTCCATGAAGAAATACAATTTTCACATCCAATTGTTCCAGATATAGGTCAAAAGTAGCACATATAGCCTGGACCACTATGACTGTTGTAAGTCGAACCACCAGAGAAAATATCTCGTTGAAATCCATTCATTCTTTCTGAGCATATCCTTTCACCACCAATCGTGCACGATACCGCTCCACTTGATCATTTCTATCTCGCATGATCTTATAGACTCATTTATTACCAATGGTTTTTCTTCCACGTGGTAATAGTACTAGATCCCATGTATTATTTATGTGCAAAGACTCTATTTATTCTTGCATTGTTGTCATTCACAAAGATGCATTTACGTCTTTTGTAGCCTTATGGAAAGTTAATGGCTCTTCATCCTCAGTTAAAAGACAGTATGCAATGTTACTCTCTGTAACATACTCCGAGTGCCAACCTGGAGGTCTTTTCTTTTGAGTTGATCGACGGACTTCAGAAGCTTTAAACTCAATTGGTTCCGGTACCTCGTGCTCTGGTGCTGCTTCAAAAGAATCTGAATTTTCTCGTTTTGGATTATTTTCCACCAGTATTGTTGCAGTCTATGTACTTTCTTTTGAAGTGCTATCATTTCCTTCTTTCTGATGTTGATCTTCTGCAAATATCACACCTCTACTGATGATGATCTTGTGGGTAGTGGGATCCCACAAGCGATACCCCTTTACTCCATCAGCATAACCCAAGATAATATATTTTTTAGATTTTGGATCTAGCTTTGTTCTTTGTTGAGCGTTGTACATCACGTATACAAGACAACTAAAAATGTGAAGAGATGAGTAATCAGTTGGTTTTCCGCTCCACATCTCCATCTGTGTCTTCAAATCATTAACAGTTGATGGAGATCTATTTACAACATAACATGTTGTATGAACTGTTTTGCCCAAAGAATTTTGGTATACTAGCTGTTCTGAGCATAGTTCTTACTCTTTCCAGCAGCATTCTATTCATCCTTTCCGCCACACCATTTTGTTGAGGAGTGTATGGTGTAGTAGTTTGTCTTTTGATGTCTTCTTGATGACAATATGCATCAAAATCCTTGCTCTAATATTCTCCTCCATTATATGTCTTTAAACACTTGATTCTCCTTCCAGTTTCAACTTCAATTTATGCTTTGAAATTATTGTGATATTTTATATCGTACCGCAAGTGTACGGTGTCAAGTTTTAGTATAAATGAGTTTAGAGTGTCGAACCCACAGGGATTGCTTTAACTCGCACTAAATATCACACCTCTGCTGATGATGATCTTGTGGGTAGTGGGATCCCACAAGCGATACCCCTTTACTCCATCAGCATAACCCAAGATAATATATTTTTTAGATTTTGGATCTAGATTTGTTCTTTGTTAAGCATTGTACATCACGTATACATGACAACTAAAAATGTGAAGAGATGAGTAATCAGTTGGTTTTCCGCTCCACATCTCCATCAGTGTCTTCAAATCATTAGCAGTTGATGGAGATCTATTTACAACATAACATGTTGTGTGAACTGTTTCTGCCCAAAAGAATTTTGGTATACTAGCTGTTCTGAGCATAGTTCTTACTCTTTCCAGCAGCATTCTATTCATCCTTTCCGCCACACCATTTTGTTGAGGAGTGTATGGTGTAGTAGTTTGTCTTTTGATGTCTTCTTGATGACAATATGCATCAAAATCATTGCTGTAATATTCTCCTCCATTATATGTCTTTAAACACTTGATTCTCCTTCCAGTTTCAACTTCAATTTATGCTTTGAAATTATTGTGATATTTTATATCGTACCGCAAGTGTACGGTGTCAAGTTTTAGTATAAATGAGTTTAGAGTGTCGAACCCACAGGGATTGCTTTAACTCGCACTAAGTACTACAATTGATAATCTTAACTTTATTTAGAAAATAATTAATAAAGATTTTAATAAATAAATAAAATATAAAAATAATTTGATAGGAGGAACTAATACGATAGAGATTCTGGATCCTGATTTCACCTAGTTGTCACCTATGTATTTGTCATGTCAGTTAATCTTTGTTCAGTTATATTATTTATAAGTCAAGACTCCTAAAATATTCACTCTCTCTCGAGTGCCGAGTGAAAATATCATCAACTATAGACTTCAATATCTCTATAAAAATCCAATAGTTAACAACTCATTACGATTTGTGATTCTATTTTAACGACTTCAAAAGACTACAGATTCTCTCGAACTCTATAAAATCATAGGCTATATTCTCTAGATCTATTCAAAATCTCCTCTCTCGAGCGATAGATTCTAAATATTCATCATCTTCAATTGTTGCCAACAATCAAGAAGCATTAAACTCAAAAGAATATAAATAAATTAATAAAACTTCATAACAAAATTGATAAACAAAATACAAGGTTCAAGCATAGATTACATCATTCTCCAGAATTAAGGAGTTAATTCATGACAAAAGATAAAAATAATGAATAACAAATCATGAATCTAATAGAAATCATTAGAGTTCTAAGAAAGAAATAAGAAGATAAAACCCGAATTGAATATCTTCTTCCTCGAATGTCACAGCCTTTGTCTCCTCTTATCGCTCTTCAATCATCTCTTTGGATCTCTAAAATATGTGTTTCTGTGTTTTGTGATGTGTATTAGCCTTCCCTTAATTCTGGACGAACTGTTATAATTATAGTGGAGGCAGTGAGTCATTGGGTATCATTAGGGATCTTAAAAACCCTAAAAAGTAAATCCTGGAGCACGTCTGACTCTTCCCGCTGCGCTGCAGCTCTTTAAGTGGGCGCCACAGCGCCAAATTGTCTAGAAAATGTATGGCAGGATTGGACGAGGAGGCGCCATGGCGCCTTTGATGTTGAATATGGGTGGCGCCATCTTTATTTCCTTCAAGTGGTGTCATGGCGCCACTTGTATTTCTTTCAATTAACTAGGCGCCATGGCGCCTTTGCTTATGTATGTGGGTGACGCCATGGCGCCATCTCCTCTGTGTTTAGTATGTAACTTTGGCGACATGGTGCCAATGCTCACATGCTTGTCTTGTGTTCCCGAAAGTTCCCAAGACACTTGCAATTGTTCCCAGATCCATGTATTAATGCTCCTACAAATATAACATAAAATAAACGATAAATGATATTTAATATCTCGAAATATAACAAAACAATAAGCTAAAAATGTCGTAATAAGTGGGTATAAACCACACTTATCAGAAATTTTTAAAAACTGGTATCATATCTGACTTTTTTTATATCGGATACACCCACATCTTCTAGAAAATTCTTCAATAAATGATACAAAATATTTTTCTTTCCCCAGAGATTGAACCGGTATTTCCCAAATATCATAGTGAATCAATTCTAAAATGGTTTTATTCTGGGCACTTGACTTTTTGAATTTTAATCTGTTTTGCTTACTTGTAACACAATGCTCACAAAACGATAGACTAACTGCTTTCAAGCCTGGGAGTAGCTTTTGATTGACGAAAATCTTCATTTCATGTTCTGACATGTGGAATAGTTTCTGGTGTCACAACATAGAAACTTCCTCTCCAGAATCCAGTGATGCTACTGATCCAGTTGCTTCCTAAATCGAGTCTCTCAATAGCATATACAAGTTTGCTAAGATCTTTTCAGCTTTCAAGACGGTGAGTGCTCCTTTCACCATATTTAATACCTCGTTTTCAACAACGGTCTTGTATCCGAGGTCATCTAACTGTCCAACTGACAGAAGATTTTTTTCATTCCCACAACATGTCGAACATCTTGTACAGTGCGGATAATACCATCATACATCTTTATTTTGATGGCTCTAATCCCAACAATTTTCAAGGCATGATCATTACTTAGAAAAATCGATCCTCTAGAGATAGGTTCATAATGACAGAACCATTCTCTCTTAGAGGTCATGTGTCATGTTGTTGCAGAATCAACCAACCATGCATCACTTAGTTGTTTTCTACTATCATTGGACACATTGATACTTCATTGTAAAGTGTGCCACCTTCTTCAGAAGTATTTGCAACACATCCTTGAGATTTTGTTGCAACATGATCTTTTTCTGTACCATTCTTCAGATTCTAACAATCTGTCTTGACGTGACCTTTCTTGCCACAGTTGTAGCATGTAACATTCTTCTTACTTTTTGATTTCGATCTGACATGGTTTTGACTCTCACTTGAGCCACGTTCCGCTGATCTCCCTCTTATCATCACCAATGCTTCTACTTGTTGCAAACTAGATGATATGTCTTCCTTATTTTTGCGCCTAGACTCTTCTTCCAGAGCGGCAGCTGCAACTTCGTCAAAGACTAGATTACCAGTGACAATATTACTTGTCAAGTTGATGATAAGTTGATCATAGGAATCAGGTAGACTTTGAAATAGAATCTCCGCACGTTCATTTATTGATATATTATAATCCAACACAGTGAGTTGGGAAAATAGTGTATTCAAGTTGTTGATGTGATCCGTCATGGATGTGGACTCACTCATTCGAAGAGTGTAAAGTCTCCTCTTTAAGAAGATCTTGTTGTGTAGTGACTTGACATCGTACAATTTGGTAAGTGCATCCCAAATCTCTTTTGCAATCCTCTTCTCATCAACACTGGATAACACATAATCTGCTAAGGCTAGATGCAAGTTTTCTATAGTGTTGTCATCCATATCCTTCCATTTTTCATCAGTTATTTCATTTGGTCTCTCTCCAATTACCGCCAAGCAATTGTCTTTTCTCAAGATGGCTTTTATTTTAAGTTTCTATATGGAAAAGTTACTCCATTTGAACTTCTCAATTTCGAACTTTCCTATCATGTTTCTGATGACAATCAGCTTCTCACTTGAACCGAATTTTACTATTTCACCATGGATAATACCGTATAAAATACCATATATGTGAATAGTGATATATATGTGAATAGTACTATACCATATATGTGAACAGTATCCGTGAACTTGAAGCGCTGATACCACTGTTATGGGATCATGGTCGACACGTAAGTAAAGTGAAATTGAGAATAATTATTAGTTCGTGAGGCTTTGCCTACTATATAACAGTATAATAATAATTAGGTTGCTTAGCCTACCATAAAACAATAACAATAAAATAAAGCAACAAGACACATATTTAATAAGGTAAAATCCTCAATGTGAGGGAAACATTCACAGACAAATGTAGAATGATTTTACTATAGTGTAAAAAAATTTACAACCTCTCTCTAGGCACAAGGAATGAACAATCTCACACTCTCTTAGAATAGGAGAACTACAACTTTCTCTCAAACTCTTAAGAAGAAACTATATTTTCTCACTTACAATACATAGAATTTGGTTGAAAATGAGATGAAGAAAATAATGATATGAAACATCTATTTATAGGCATGAGATTCACTATGTAAATATTGAATTCTAATTTTTTATTATTATTTTTTACATGTGAAACCCACCCCACATATTTTATTTATTTTCTTAAATTATTTGCACCTTTCGGGGCACCAACTATAGACTTCTAACATAGCAGATATTAACATTAATGGGAGGAAAAGAAAAGTATGCCGTGTAAAATGTTCCGGTCATTCAGAAAGAAAAATTGTACCTTACTGGATTACTTTCAGCAACTGAATTATGACTCTGAAGCTAGCTGTGTGGTCACTAGTGGGAATGACAATTCTCTAAGCTGAAACTCATGACACCCAGGTTCATGTCTCTCTGATGGGTGAGAGGAATCATTGGCTTTAGAAGGACACCCCAAATGGCGAATTGAGGTCGAAATGAAACCAAGGCGGCAGATTTCCCATTTCGCAGAATAGAAAATTCTTCTAGAGAAAGCTTGTGACAGCCTTCTCATAAAAAATTCGTCTTTGTTGGAGTTGTCAGAAATCCCTTTTTATGAGCGTGACTCTGACTATAATCCCCCAGCGCCTGAAGCTTTCCTCTTCCTAACAACGAACTATCCCCATTGAACTAGAAAGGAACAGTTCCTACCTCTGTTGACACTGCGTCCAAGATTGTTATTTTCTTTCAGAACATCAATTATATTAAGGTACTTCTAAGGAAATGTCTGCGACTCTATCTCTTTCCTCCTTGACGGAATAGAGAACTTGTCAAAACATTCTTGCAGAAATTCTTCACTTAGCAATAGGCCGTTCCTCCCATTTTCCGGTCCTTTGGCTGAGAAACAGAATTCAACCAAGAAGCAACCATCAAGCAATCTATTGTTGAAACCAATAAGCAACCATCAGTTTGAGAGGGTAATCCAGACCTATCTTGACTCAGTTGCGACGAGGGTCGTCTAACTCAGATGGGGGTGGTTTGTTTGCCCCTTGGTCTGGTTGCTCGAGAGAATTGGGGAACGAGTGGCGTTGGCGGCAGCCAAGCACTCGCAATATGCGCATAGCTTGGGTGGGCTATGTGTGTGGGCAGTTGGTGCTGTCTTAAGGGAGTGATGCTGACACATTGGGAGGTTGGTGCTGTCCGCGAGAAGTTGGTGTTGCCTTGGGCAAGGCAGTTGGCGTACACAAGCAAAGGCAGTTGGCTTCACATGCAACACACATTGGAGGCAGTTACGCAAAGGAGTTGGCTTCACATGCAACACACATGGTGGCAGTTGCGGGGTAACTGCTAGTAACTGCTATGTGGGTTGCAAGTTGGGAAACATGTGGGGAAAATCGTAGGTTTGTGTGGGTAAACTTTATGTCATGCACTCCTAGAGCAGGTTGGATGTAACTGCTATGTGACTTGTTGGTTGGTGCCCATTGGACCAGCACACCCTAGGGTAGTTGAGGTGTAACTGCCGCTAGTATATATTGTGTTTGTGAAGAACAAGCAAAGATAGAGAGCATATGTGTGCATGAGTGAGCGTGAGTGTTCATCAAAAATCTTTGCATGTTCTAAGTACGGTTCCTTATAATTACTTTGGTGAGTAAAGAAAAAGGTTGGGCGTGTTTGTTTGTAAAGTTTTGTGGTCTTGTATTTATTTGATGCTTGTATTGCTGGTGTGCTCGGTGTGAGGGTTTGTGAATATTGCTGAGAGTTGATGCTTGTGACTTGCGTATGTGCAAGGGAAATGCTGACTAAGTTGGGCGAAGTTAGTGCCGCACTTGGCTAAGGAAACTTGGGGTTAAAATTTAGCCGCGTGACACTAAGCACGATGATGAGTAATAGGCCTTTGTGAAGACTATTTATCTGCTTTCGAATATGCACAGGGATTGCTCACTCATTGGACTTGTACAGTTTTATCTGCATAGGGAGCCTCATCCACTCACGTGGGGTTATTGGACATGTGCCGACTCTCACCGTAACTCATCGGACCGTTAGATTTATATAGTGACATATAGGCCATTGATTAGATTAGAATCAAGAACCACACAGTCTTTATAAGGTTTTTAGTCTCAACTATGATACCACTAGACTAAACTATTTCAGTGATTCAATTCGATCGATTTAAATCGATGTTGAAATTTAAGTGATTTTGATCGATTAACTAACTAATTTTTGAATTTCGATTTTTCTCAAATTTTCCGATTTTAATTTTTAATTTATTTCTAATTTTTCAATATTTTTTGGATTTTAATAGATGATATTTTGTGGGGAAAAAAATATTGTGTTATAAATGATGAAAAATAGTGAAAATATGTTTTAATTTAATCAAATTATTACCAATGTAATAACACATTTTTATTCTTAAGTTATTATGTTTTCTATTTATATTAAAATGATTCATATTCATATTAACTTGACTAAAGACTCTTACATTATTTAGAATTTTTCAATCATCAATGAATAATTTTTTATAATTTTTGAAGATTTGATAAATAAATTTTGAATCATTTTTTTTCAACTCTGTAAAATATCAACTATATTATTCCTAATTTATTTATTTATCCTCTATTATTTTCGATTAATCATAAATTACCCAATAAACCATTTGCTGTCTTTATTTAGAGCGATTTGACCTGCATACTTTAAAGATCTATGTTGCTGAAAAACATAAATAAATGAATAAATTCATAAATTAGGATTTGTTTCCTTTCATTTCCTTTGCAAAATCGAAAGAACAATGGCGAGGAAAAACAATCTATTTTCATCAATTTCAAACCTCTTTTACTCCACCGAAGCTTATCCCAAATGTTCACCCGATCCGAGTCAGTAACTCATTTGCTCATATCATCGACTCAGTAGCCTTAACAACCGATGGATGAAGACCGAGAAGAGACCCTCAAATAGAACGAGGAAGAAGATCAAGATGAATATATATATATGAGTTTGTAAATAAAGATATCGGAGAGAGCGATTGAGAAAACCCTAATCTTCAATTACTGGCCCCCAAAAAGAAAACCCTAATCTTCAGATTCATCAAATGAAGCACGATCAGACAAAACCCAGAAAGGGAAAGAGAGTGAGTGATGATGGAGAGGAAATAGAAGGTGAAAAGAGGAATTGGCCCAAAAAACCCACTAGACCCAGAGACCGGGTGATCACCCCAATCAGATCCTTACACCGGATCTCAATTGGTTGGACCAGCTGATCCGGATTTTAAAACACTGAAATATCTCTGCACCAGCCTGCACTGCAAATTTTACATTTCTACAGTGAGAGAAGGCTCAGTACCCAACAGCAAACCAAGCAAAATCTGTCGATCTATTCTTGGTGTTACTTGACCACAGTTTTGAAAATTCCCACAGTTCGAGATTAAGATGACCAAGAATTGCAAGCCAAATTAAGAAATGAACAAAGTAAAACAAGCAGTTTGAGAAACCAACTACACCAGTCTGCTCAGCCAAATATGCAAAAAACAGATACTAATAATTTTGCATAAAAAATTAACTCAAGGCATGGCATAATGGGAAAACTTAAGCGGATCAATAATTTTACTTCAATCACCACAACAAAATTTGATTCAACTTTTGACAGTAAACAGTTCTCCAGTGCAAGACAACAAAACACAACACTAACACAAAGTCCATAGTTGTTCTAAGTAAAACAGACCCATAGTTCATCTGATAAAGGTGAGAGGCCAACAAACTAAGCTCAAAGCTGCAAAGGACCAGGAGCAGAGAAGGCAGAAAGTTTTCAAGTACGAGCAGCAGCTGGGACTCCAGCTGGACCACCAGTGCGTGGGGCTTGACCAGGAGCACCACCAGTCTTTGGCACATCCTCCTATTGACAACAAGGAAGTGTGAGTGATTACCAAGGCAGATGAGAACATAGGAAATAAAACAAGAACACCAGTACTACAATAAGGCCACATCCAAACATGACACCACCTAACTTTATTCATCTAATAGTGCAAAGAATCCTCCAACAATTCAAGATAAAAATGATATTCAAAGAAATAACTCAGTTTCACATATGCTAAACATGAAAACATAAACACTTAACCAAACACAGATGCCAGATTCACAGACTGTATTTCCACCAAACATGTGATTGAATGTAATATTCTTTTTCTGATCACATCCTTTGCAGTAATTTAGCACGGAATGCATCACAATGACAGTCCATAGCAGGGGGAGATAGAGATACTGGTTCCATAAGCTTGTAGTTGGCTTAGGACAACATGACTGCACTAGAAATAATATAGGGTATAATCACCAGAACTAGATGGCTGACTTAATATTACAATAAACAATAAAACCACTTAGTTATCTCATAATTTGAAAGAAAAGGGGGACAAATTAAATATAACAGGGCGAATAATAACTTGATGCTTTCGGATAGAGCACAATAGTGTCAAAGATCTATGTTGCTGACCTCACCTAGTGGGAAAAAAACTTTTGTTTGGTTTGGTTTGGTTTTGGAGAGCCATAACTCAAAGTTCAATTACACTAAGAGCCCAAATTTAAGAAATTAAATGAATAAAATCATGCAAACTAGCATATCAACTATATAATATAATGATAATAATTACATAACTAGAGGTTTTAACCCTAGTTATAAAAGTAGATACCAAAATAATGCCAACATCCAATATATCCCTACTAAAACTTCACTAGAGGCATAAGAACCAAGTAGCAAGGAATCATCAACCAATAACAGGGAACAAGGGATAATTAGTCTTGGCAAAATAAATTGTCAAAGTTGTTGCTTAAAATTAGGAGCTTTAACTAATTTTACTTTGGGCCATTGTTATAAAAAGGTGTCAGTATCAAAATCACCACAAAGAAGGAAGCAAATAAACAAAATGATGATGTGACGATATATTGGTGAATCAAGAAAACAAACCCTGCGCCTGAATCGCTGTGGGGGCTCACGGATCCTCCTGTTGGTACGGGAACGAACCCTCACGACATGAGAGTGGATTGCACACGACACGCAGTGCTGCACTTTTGCGTACAGCTTAGGAAGAGTGTAGCCTTCAACAACAAAATAATAATAATAATAATCAAATTGAAATCACAGCAAAAACTAAATAGCTGGAAAGAAAAATGGAATGAATAGAAAGATAGATTATTTGATACCATCATAAACACAGGCCTCCTGAACATCTCTAACAGCAGCTTGCTCAACAATGTTCCTCACCAAAAACCTCTTAATCGCCTTGTCCTTTTTTTTTTCAATAACAAAGAATTAGAAATTGAAGAAAATTTTCCTTGCATTTTCTCGGGAAAAACAGAAAGATAATATAGTATACCTTAGGGCAGCATTTGCCGCAGTTAGAGCAGCGGATGAACTTGACGTGGCCGCGGCCATGCTTGTTCCTTCCTCCGTTCCTTCGCTTGAAAGTCATGTTCTTGAAGAATTAGCGATGCCGCTTCTTCGTTTAGATCTCAATTTTGTTTTTGCATTAGGGTTTGTTGCGGAGATAAGAATGTGTATATATATACCCCTCATCGTTCAGCCTTCTTAGTTAGGGTTTGCTTATAAGCCTACCCGGGTCGGGCGGATCGTCTAAATCAAGCTATGGTTTTTATGAATCGCAACGGCCGGGCTCGGGCCGGGCTGTCACCGGGCCGGCCCGGTCAGGCTCGGACTTGATTTTTTAATTATAAAAAATTATAAATAAAAAAATTATTATATAAATTTATATATTTTATAAATAAAAATATTTAATTATTTATTTTAAGCTCGGATCCGATTTTTTTATTATAAAAAATTATAAAAATACAAAAATTATTATATAAATATATATTTTATAAATTAAAATATTTAATTATTTATTTTAATTTATAATAAATAATTAAATATTTTAATTTATAAAATATATATATTTATATAATAATTTTTGTATTTTTATAATTTTTAGCCCGGGCTTTTTGGGTGAAGCCCGGCCCGTGGTAAATATATCTCTGGCCGGGCCGGGCCGGATCCGGGCTTTTTTACCATGTATTTTCAAAAAATAAATTATTAAATATTTTAAACCAATATTTTTTAAACCGTTTTTGAAAATCTTGTCGTCGTGGTATATGTGAAATTTTGTGGAATAAAAAAGATGATTGTATATCAAAAATTAATTTTAACAACTGTCCTATAACAATCCGCCATAAAACCAAAATGATCCCGCAGCATGAGTGGTGTAAGTTTGGGATTGGCAATCCACGTGTCTAGCCTTCAAAGTAATTTTAAATGTTCACTCTTACTAATTAATTCTTGGGCTTTTATTTAAAAACTCAAAATCACCATAAGCAATGATAAAAGGCCCAAGCGCATAAACAAATAATAATTTTATACAAGAACTAAAGGCTAGTTCTAATTGAGTGAAAACAGAAATCAATATCGATATCAAAAGGTACAATAATAATTTGTTATTGAGTTTAATCACAGTTACAATTTCCAATTGAGCAAAGTCATATTCACATTTTACCTAAGTCATATTTTAATTAAATCACATTTTATCTGTTGGTAACATGCCATAGATCCAATTAGATTATGAATAATTATTAGCACTCTTTATTTTATAAGCGTTTAGGCCATATATATGAGAGATGCCTTATTTGATAGTCATTGGAATAATTTACACATGAGTCAAATAGAACTTGGTCTATGAGATCTCATCACTCCTAAATGTTCATAGTCATTGGATTTGATAATTCGGATAGATTAGCATGATAAATATCATCGCCCAGTTAGAGTGGGATAATCGTTCTCAAAGGTTACTGTAGGAGCGAAACGGGATTTACCGCTATGCATATGACATCAGTGACCACTATACTATTGGGCTTACAGCCCGTAAAGAGTACGAATAGTCCCGTGGGGGACTAACAAGAGAATAAGAGAGTCGTCGTCCAGTATGAGACACCGAGAATATTTTAAGGCCATAATACACCCCTCGCAAGGTCCAACCTTAAACCTCGTTTGGGTTCGTAATGGTCTCTTACTGATGCCAGTATAATATTACGCTTGAATGAGGTATCATCACATCTTATAATACAAGATCACACACGAAATAATTTATAAAGCATACAATTTGCGCAAGCATGAATTATAAAGACAGAGAATAAAGTAAATATTCATGAAGTATTACAACATTGATAAAATAGGAGATCTGGGCAAGCATCACACGGGCCTCGCCTCAGAGAGGTCAATCAGACATAGCCATAGTAGGCCGGATATAATGTTCATGTCCGGCCGGACTTGCGGGAAGTCTGGCCAGATGAACTGTGCAGCCCAAAAAGCAGAAACATTCATAAGCAACAAAAGATATAATAAACATGCATTTGGATATATTCATAATGAGATGGTCATCTCCCAGTGGTAATGGAGTTGTATCCCGAAGGCAAATCATTTACCGTCTATTTGGAATCGGCTATGGAACTTACATTTGGGTTTCCATCTTATATACCACGGGATCATATGGTCAGATATATAACATGTCAGGCCGGACATAATACATGACTGGCTGGATATTATTTTCAGAGCAGACAATAAACAGTCATATCATACATATTAATCTTATGCATGCATATCATAAATTAAATCAGTAAAACGAACAACTAAACATGTATAAAGGATCATGGAGATTAACATACAAAATAACTAAGCATGTAATAAAATACAGAAAATAGTAAATGCGGTCGGATATGTTAGGACAGTTGTGGAACTCCTAAGGTCGGATCGGTGCCCCACGCAGCGAAATGAGTCTAACTCATGGATATCAATGGTAGGTGTATTTTAAAATATTTTTATGAAAAACTACATTCCGATACGAGTCCGTAGGAAAAACCGGGGACCCAATCGGAGTCTGGAAGCTCCGGAACAGAGAAAAATAAGTTTTAGTATGAATCAGCGACGGGCGTCGCGACACGAGTGCTTGGGCGTCGCGACGCCCCAAATACCGAGAGCATGTATTTCTGGTATATGAAAGCATCACGACGCAAGGGGATGTGTGTCGCGACACGCCCAAAAAATCAGCCGGCGTCGCGACACGCAGTGGGCTGTGTTGCGACGCCGAAAGAGTTGATGCATTTTTTTAGGTTTAAAAAACATGCCTAAACACTTCCAATTTTCTCCCAATACTTCAAATACACTTAAAATCCAATTTTAAGTTCATAACCACCATCGACACATATTTTACAATTAACATACATGTATTCTAAATACTTATATGCATTTGTTCGAATCTAATCACAAACAATTTTAGAATCCCAATTAGAAATATCTCATGAACAATTCTAGTTACCTAAAGGTGGTCAAGTGAATCTAGAATGGTAGCCATAACTCTAAGCTTTAATCTAGAGTTCCAAACTCTTATTAATTATTTCATGTCCAACATGAACATCTTTGACCTAATGCATAAGCATGTTGTGTTTGTACTTCTAAAGTATCCTAACACAATTGATTAGCTTTATTTCAACATTAAGCTATATGAGCATGCATCTAATACACAAATGAACATAGCTTATGAGAAGATCAAACATTACCTAGTAAGCTTAATGCAAGATCCAATCTACTTCTCCTTTGTTGAAATGGTTGGAGAACCTCCAATGTGTGCAAGCTTGACTTCAAGATCCAACCTAGCAAGCTTCACTTCAAGATCTAATATGGATTTCTCCTAGATGAAATGTTGTAGAGACCTCACACGCTTCTCTAAACACTTCTCTAACTTAGGCTAATCTCTCAAGAATTACTTGTGTATAGCTTACTCAAGCTTTTGCTTATGCTTATACTTGTAATTAAAACATTCCTAAAGCTTGCTATTTATAGCAAAACTTAGGTAATTTTTAATTAATAAAAGTTATAATCAACTTTTAAGTGAACTTAATTCAATTTGTCCAAATATGTATAATTAGGTGTGACTAATCTCTATTGTCTCTCACTTTGATTTAATTCAATTAAATCAAACCAAGGATTAGGAAATGGATTAGTTAAATATTTTCCACTTTGATTTAATCCAATTAAATCAAGCCAAAACCATATATTATTATATACTTATAATTAACATAATATCCTCAAATGGTATAGATAATTATGATTTTACAATTAAGCCATTGTGTAATTATCCAATTAATCCAATTAGGTCAAAGTAAATAATCAATATTATACAATAATACTTGATTATCTTAATTGATAATTATAATATCGAATATTATCTTTTATCAAAATTAATCAGCTACCCAAGTGCTCAACGAGTAAACTTCATATTGAGACTCTCTAAGTTCATACACGTTCGTCATATAAGCCTAGCTAATGTGTACGCAATTCGGCCACCTCCGAATTCGTGAAGAACACGAACGACCTTTTTGAACTATACAAGTCGAGGTCATCACATATGTTTAACAATCCCTCTGTCGTAGGCTATCCGAGTTTTGCTTAGAAAACATAGAGTATACCGTCAAGTTTCCGAGGGGCACATCTCATGTCGATATGTCCACGATTCTTTATAACTGATGCGATCCACCCTAGGTGATCGACTTTTGCTAAGGATTTAAGAATCGTGACTTTACTCACATGGATACCTAAATCCCTTATGGTACACATACAGGCCGACAGATCATATCTTGCTTTGCACTTGATTATTGAGTGCATCGGTCCACACCCAACGAACATCTAGAGGCCAGACCATGAAAGGTTTCTGACATATATTACATCAAAATGTGGAGGATCTCACACAAAATCAATGTTATCATATAGTCAAAGGATTACATATGTTACTCGACTCGAGGAGATTCCTATTGACGATGGTGTTTACTTCCAACTATTAGGAATCATCTATGAGTCATTCTGTATTCGCTTCACGAATACCCATATGTCTATACAAATTTTCAAAACTCAGGGTACATCGGATTAAACCATTGGAACTCTAATTCCAATATACGATATGTGCTAGTCTTATAGGTTATAGGAATTCAACCGTATTCCAAAACCAACGACTATGAATATTTACTTTAAGAATAGTTTACACCTAGTGTCAATACTATTTTAAGATCGATGTCATTCTTAACATATCTAAACATCAATATAATATGCAATAATGACAATATCATTAATAATGTATGAAATGAAAAATATAGTTATTTTATTAATAAATAATAAAATGTACAATTCGGATTGACACTCCTAGCACCAACTCCATCAGGATATATATATATAGGTGTATGCATGTCCGGCCAGACATACACTGATACTGCTTCAAAACCATAATTTCATATGCGAAGAAATATTAAAAATCGGTGCACTCAGGTTGTACCTTTATGCATATATTGTGGCTCTAAAGACGTCTCAGGATGCTTGGATTGTTGTTTGGTTGTTTGTTGAAAAAAGAAAAACTCCAAGGAAGCCACTGATTTTCTCTCACTCTCTCGACAATATGTAGGTATTTCCAAGGCTTTTGATAGATAGTTGCCAGGTCAAAAAATGTGAAGGGGTGATGTTTTTTAAATAGTGAAAAAGACAATGGATAAAGATAGAAGGGGGGAAACATAATCCATCCGATTCTCCAATGATTGCCAATCTGTTGGGTCAGTTACAGCTTGATACATATCTGATCGGATGTATATCTAGTATATATATTCGGCCAGACATAAGCAGTACATATCATGCCCACATTTCTAATAACTGAATCTGCACACTTAATGACCGCTCGATGCATATCTGGCCGGCTGTAAAATTTGAATTGTATGTCCGATCGAACATAATTCGATCCGTCATTTCAAGGATATGGAAAAATAAAATGATATGGAAAAATAAAATATTTTTTATGAAAATTATTTTCCGAAAAAGAAAAGTAGGGGTGGGCAAATTAATCGAATCGAACCAAAAATATTGGTTTGGTTCGGTTTTTCGATTTATGTTTGCATTAAATCGATCGGCTTGGTTCGATTTAGTTCGAATCGTGAACCGAACCGATCAGTTTGGGGATTAATTCTTCTAAAAAATCGATTCAGTTCGATTTTTTACCGAACCGAATCAAAACTAAACTCAAATATTAAAACCAAACTTAACCGAACCGCGGTTTGGTCCATTCGATTCCGCTCGATTATTAATTTCTTGAATCGATCGGTTTTCGATTTGGTTCGATTCGATTCGGTTTCAAACCGAACCGACCTTTGCCCACCCCTATAGGAAAGCGTTTTTCAATGTTTAACTATTGCTGGTAAATATTTCTATAGAAACTTTGCAGAATAGGAAAAACAATTGTTTTTCGTAAAATGACTTACACATTTATATTCCATAAATCATTTTCTAGAAAATGAATAAATTTTTATATTGATCGAAAAATAATTTACATTGACTAAATTTTCTATAGACGTTGCCAACGCCGTAAAACGAAGAAATTATTTTTCAGAAAAAAACTTTTAAAATAAAAACAAGCAAACATACAATTGAGTAAAACCACAATCCATTTTAAGTAGAAACAGTAAAGTCCAAGGAGCTGACTAAAATGGGAGGGGATAGGTACAAGACCGCAGTTGTTCATTAGCTGAATAGTATTGAAATAACAATTATGAAACCTTTTTTTCAGTATATGGTGACAGTATACATTTGACAAATCAAATTCTGGTATGCATCCCATTTCATGCCTGATTCATGCAGAACTCATAACCAAAAATTGCTATATAAAAATGGCATTTCCTTTGTCTCTGGGACCTAATATGATGATTAACGATGTAACGTAATCCGGCTATTATCAAATACAGGATGACTCTTACCAGCAACATCTTCATCACTGGAACAGTTTACCGAAATTTTATCAAAGGTGAATGAATAGAGATTGACAAGTTTCAAGCAGATAGGTCCTTGTTTGAATTCCATACTGGAGCTTTGGCAACATTATCACTTGTGATTCCCATTCCTTTTTCCGCGTTAATTAAAGGATCAGTTTCATTTTCCTTCACCTGAATCCATAAGAGAAGAAGACGATTAGAGTTTCATTTTTTTTGCATATCCATATATATTCTGCGATGAAAGCATTATAATCAATGAAAAATAATATGCAAGTCATATCCATAAAAAGATGAACATATGGAAAAGAATATGATTAGAAGTAAACAAAAGAAATTACCTGGGGCAGTTGAGCTGATGCTTCACTTGCCTTCTGCTGGCTCTCAAGACTGCAACAATACGAATAAAGTACCATTCCGACTACCGCAATCAGGATTCCCAAAATGTTGCGCCAGCTAAAAGGATCTCGAAGTAGCACATAGCCAAAAGCTAGAACTAAGCATGTTTTAAGATGTCCTAAGACCTGATAGGTAACTGGAGATGTCTTTCCAATTACCAAAAATGTGCTGAAGTTTACAGAGACAGATATCAAGCAGGATAGAACAATGAAGAACTGCAACCATGATGATACATTCAAAAGTTAAAAAAGTTCAGTGACAAAGGAAGAAAGAAAAGTAAGGATGGGATGTCCTTCCTACCAGCACATAAGGGGTGTATTTGAACGCAAACACATTTTTGTTCGTCAAAAGCCCATCTAGAAATGGGCCAACGATGAACAAAGTTAACGCCTGATAGGGGCAAGACTGATACAGCAGTTGGGTTGAAGAAACTTTGAACTTCTTCTGGATGGTATTGGTCATCTGAGAGTAACTAGTTAAGGTTTATATAAGCAAAGGAATTCTGATCATGAGAGAATATGTAGTCCTACTGCATCAAAGTAATAATTTATTCGGCAAAAACAATTAGAAGGCGCAAAACAGGAAAATAAATAGCAAAGCTAACTTCAGCTGAGGATACAATCTGAGCAACACAAGTTGTAAGAACCGCAAGCAGAGACAAGACAGAACCCAAAACATTGAGCTGAAGATCAGTTATAGTTGCAATTCCCACACCGAGAAGAAGGATGACTAGTGAAAGTTGGATACTCCTACTGCAATTATTAAAATAAGTATTAATACAGAGCTGTAAGTGGATCAATATTATATGAAAAGAGAAGACAAAAAATAAAAAAGCACTGTTCTAAAAAAAGGCCTAGGCGGTCGCCTCGATTATGCGTGATAACGTTTGCTATAAAAAATACTATGATATAAGATTGATATGAAAGAAAGCAAAAAGGATCAACAGGTGAAAAAAGTGAAAGTAACAAAAAATGCCTTAGGCTTAGAAGACAAAAACAATCCAAAAAATCGAAAGAAGATTTAAAAAGAAGAAAGATATTCCAAGAAATCTTTTTTTTTTTTTTGTGAAAACGTTGGAAACCCCGCCGCCAAATCACCCCATCCGAGCTTAAGCGGAGCATGTAAAAAACCCCTGGCTGACGCAGGCTCTTACAAGAAAAACATCCCCTGGCCACACCCCTTGGGGGCAATATTCCAAGAAATCACGCAAACATATTCAGTAACAATGAATGACTAGACCACAAGATCTCAAACTAGTGACCATTCCAAATCCAAATATATTATGCTCAACAACCAATATAATGCATGCTTCTCCCGACAGTGACTTTATTCTCTCTAAGGTTGTTTGGTATGGTTCACCAACAAGTCAACACAACTTTCATTTTTCTATGAAAACTATTTAAAAATGTTTTTCGATGATTTGGTTGCAACTAAAGAAGAACTTTCAGAATTAACCCAAAAAAAAATTAATTCGTGAACCACTTATTTTAAATGCTAAATAAAGCAAAAAACCATTATTTTATTTCACAAATTCCATCACACCTTTCTCATAACATATGTTACTTTACTCTACCAAACTTTCATTTATGGTCTAGTCTACACAGTTTCTTTTCCCTACAACAAGCCATGATCGACAATCAAACTAGCAATTTTTCTTACGAACTTAACTTGTAAAAGCTATACTGATAAAAGCCATACATGTGAAAATTTAAGAACCACACCAAACAAAAGCTTAATCCAACATTCGGGGGTCTACCTTTAGCAATTGCCTTTTAAACATTAGGTATTATATTCTAGTCAATAAAGAAAGTCTCTAACGCCAAACCTGGAAATAGTTAAGGGTGCAGGGTACCAAAATTTAATTAAAATCGCATACAAAGAACTAAGGAATGACTGCATTTTATCATACTAATGAAGTAGTCAGATTAAAACTGACCTGAATTTCTTCCTGAAGAAAAGGGTCTCCAAAAGAACGGTGCAGGGGATGATCGCGAGTTTCGTCATCTAAAATGAAAAACAAACAAGAAAAAATTTCAGAAACTGAAACTTTTTATAAAGATTTTTCAATACTTGACTACAGTGTTAAGTTCCAAAGCTTTTAGCAGAACGTAAATGGTAATATGGAATAGCAATATTTAAAGAAGCAGCAAGATCCTAGTGTGCATCTAAAGAAACAAATGTAGTTATCATAATGAGTTTCAATGCAACACCTGGCTTGGATAATTTAAAACACATGAGTACATTGCTCATATTAATTTAAAAAAACACATAGACACACCAGCACATACACATATTTATTGAACAGAGAAGATAAAACATATATCGGAAATGCTCTAATGATGCATTTTTGGTATTCTGCTGTGCAGTGGAGTTCTCCCAGAAAAGTAATCAAGTTACATAACCACTAGAAGACAATCTGGTTCACTCTAGTCAACAAAAGATTCTAGATCACAGGTCAAAACTTGAAGGATGGAATTTCACCTGATAGAAACCAACAGAATTGAAACCCAAGCTAAGATTCAATAGCCCAATAGATATTCCATTTAATATCCCAAATCCCATTACAGCTCTTGGATCAAAAGGCTTGTGCTCAAATAATTTCATCCATAATGCCACATGAAGCGAACAAAAAGTGACAAGAAGATGCCAGCTTGTCAAAGTTGTAGCTGCACGTTAGAGAGCGAGAGAGACTGAATAAATGATCAAGTAAGATCTGATGCGCCAAAGCAAAACAATAATGATGGATAACGATTGTTTGTCTCTTTTTTTTCCCCATAAAGGAACAATATATATGTAGAATTAAATTTTAAGGAGATATACAAGAGGGGAAACAAGATGTCCACATAAAAACAAATGTAAACTGCCGACATGATACTTCAAAATTACCAAGTGTATGATGAATTACCATCCACTATGTTGTGTCAGTAATGACTTGGCATGTCAATCAATATTCAATAGCTATACAACCGAATCATTTCAAACTTGTTTCAAATAAATCAACAAAATATTAATATTCTTTGAAAAGGAAAAAAAAAAAAAAAAGACAACAAGAAACATAGCCAAGAATATCCCATCAACCCACAACGACATTAGAATCTATAAAGCTTAGTCATCATTCCTCTACAATCATACAATCTAAGTAATATTCAGTAACCTAGACACTGATAAAAACACTACTTAAAAACTTCCCATCAATCATATATAAGTTAAGGCATTATATTAGATCTAACAGCAAATATAATTTTTTTAAAAAAATACCAAAAGTGAAACCAAGTGAGCTAATAAGCGCCTTGTTGCAAATGACAATGGACACTGATGAAACCACGGACAAAGTCAATGCTCCAACTGTTCCTAACTGGAACTTCTGGCCTTCACTCATCTTCTTCTCTTTCACTTGATCCAAGATCTACAAAAACCAAAAAAAAAAATTAAAATAAATACTCACATGTATACTAACTACTACAAACATTGTCACGTACCTTATTCATTCAGAGCATAATTCGTCACAGAATCAATGAGCGGCCGAAACAAGCTCAGCTGTAACAATCAAATTAAACGAATTCGTTAAAAAGATTTCACGCGAATTTGGGAATCAAAAACCCTAGATCTGCTAATTAGTTAAAAACAAAGAGAGAATTTGTTGACTTACCTGAGAGAATCTGAAAATGTAACGGAAATATTATTATTTATTAAAGGAGAATAGAATTTTGTGCAAATAATGCTGCTTGTAGTTGTCTTACTACTACTTATATAATAATAATAATATAATAATAATAATAATAATAATAATAATAATAATAATAATAATAATAATAATAATAATAATAATAATAATAATAATAATAATAATAATAATAATAATAATAATAATAATAATAATAATAAAGCCTCATGGAAAATTTCAATTGACACTCCTTATCAACTTATTGATCAAATAGGCCCATATTTTTATTCCAATCCATTTTTGTTGTCAGCTTGACAGTCTTATTTAGCGATTTGAGTTATTTACGATTAATGGAAAATAATTAAGATTATTTATGAATTAATTGAAAAATGATAAAATTAATATTTTATATCATTAAAAATAAAAAGATCAGAAATTAATTGACCGAAAATTAGTGATTTTTTATGCCAAATAAATCACCGATTTTTATAAAATGGGATCGTCTATTATAGCGAATTAGACATATTTCATATAACAAAATAAAATATATATTTCAAGGGAAATTTGAAATAATATAGGGAAATTTATGTTATTACAAAATTTGTATTTAATATATTACATTGTCGATACAATGATGTTACATAAATTGTGGAATTTTTATATTTATTTTACTTGATTTTTTTTTTTTTTAAATTTAAGATACAGGAAAATTACCTAATTTAACTTAGCCTTGAAGTGATGTGTTTTACCAAAAATTGTTGCTCATGTGTCACTCTTAACAATTTTTAAGTTAGATGGATCAATATTGGTAGGTGTTTGATTTTTGTTAACTTGTCTTTCACCATTTTCTTTTATTTCACTTTCATTCATTCTCATATTATATAACTATATTATAAAACATAATAATATGAGTGAAAGAGAAGACAGTCAATGGCTAGGATCAAGAGAGATAATGTATCCAAACACTTATATTTATGTGGCTTAATTGACGGCTCAGATCATTTCTTATAATCTAATGGTAGATATATAGAATCTTTTTATTATAAAATCTTTCTCAAAATAAAAAATGCAAGTTACTAAACATAATCTAATGACAATGGTAAATTCTGTTGTAGGCACGAGTAATATCTAGTATATATAAATAATTTTTTAAAATAAAACAAGGATATTTTAGATAATTTAATATTTTTAAAAAAAAAAAGATTTACAACATTTGTTTTCTAAAAATCTAAATTTTGATTTTTTTTTTTAATAGTAGAGGCAAAATGATTTTTTTAATTTCTAAACTCTACTCAAAATATAATTAAAAACCACAAAAAAATATTAAAATAATTTTTTGAATTAAAAAGACATACCAAACAATCACATATATAAAAAAGTCAAATAATCTCAATGGTTAGGCCACTCAAATACAGCTAGAGAAGAGAGGTAAGAATTTAAAAAATTAATTTATTTAAAAGAAAAACAAATTAAAATAGAGGATAATCTCATTCTTATTCATGATTATTAAAAAAGAAAGAATAATGCAATGTTGTTGTATACATTACACATTCTCCATAACTGGATCTATTTGTTAAAATAAAATAGATTGGTCAACATAGGGTTGACTATGAATTATTTTTAAATTGCAAGCAATTCCAGATTAATTGAACTTTATGATCATTAATTAACCACGTTTCCAGTTGAACAAATTTCAGTATCCATTTTATAAAATCCAGACTCTTCTAGCTTTTTAGAGTGCAGAAAATTTTGAATTCCATTTGGGATTCTTTTGAATAAAATTTTTGTTAGGATTCGGCGATAATTTTTTTTTAATCCAAAATAAAAAAAAATCGAGTGAAGATTTGGAATAAAAATCACCCCGAATCCTGAATTTTGACCTAAAAGATCTCGAATCCCGATCAAGATTTTAAAATCTTAAATCATTTGATTTGAGATTCAAAATAATTTTCATCCGAATTCAAAAAATCAATCGGAATTTAGAATGATCATAAATCATAATCAAGACGAGACGAGATCTAATTGGAAAAGAACATCCGATTGCAATCCTAATTTCAAGCCAATGCACACTATTTAGCATGGGTTAATTTCGTCTACACCCCCTATCCTTTTCATTAATATCAATCACACCTTTTAGTTTTAAAAATAATCATTTATAAAACCTTGAAACTAATATAATTAAATTTAACATTTAATTAACTTCATAATTTTAGTAAGCAGTAAGAAATTTATGTATTAAAAGTAAAATAGTTAAATGATTTTACATAACAAAAGTAAAATAAGTTAATGAATTAAATTCTGACTTCAATTTTTTTGAGGAGTTACAAGTAGACCCGGCCGGCGGTTCGGTTCCGGTTCGGAACCGAACCGAACTGCCGGTTTCCGGTTCCACAAGTGTGGAACCGGAACCTTGAACCGACCGGTTCGGTTCCATTTTTTTTTTTTTTAATTTTGAAAATTATTTAGAATAAATGAGATTAATTTTATAAATAAAAAAATTTATTATATTGAAGAGCTTGAGCTTAAATTTTTAAAAATTTAAGTTGCCTACGTATCCTCAAAGGGTGAGAGGAATCAAAGCTCACGTAGTTCCATTACAATTTTAAGACATATCCCCTTTGTAAAATGTAAATTACAATTTTACAATTATCAATCATCATTATCAGTTGATCCTTTGGCTCCAGTTCCGCTTGCACTTGTTGTTGCACTTGCAGATGCATTATCGAACAAATCTTCAAAATCATCGGGGGCATCTTTTTGTTGTCTCAGATCAGCTCGAGTCCAATCATCCATACAATATGTTGCTTCTAGAGTGCTTGGATGTAATGAAGATCGCCTAGCTTCCAATATATTACCTCCCAAGCTGAAGGCTTGCTCAACTGCAACGGTGGAAATAGGTGCTGTCAATATCTCTTTAGCAATAATTGATAGAATAAGATATATATTTTGATGCCGGTTCCACCATTCAAGGATTTTAAAATTTTTACTGCATAAACTTTCATTAGAAAACTCAAAATTTGTAGATAAATAATTATCTAATTCAGGGTTATTAGTTGTCGTATCCCTAGTTTTTTATTTCGTTGCAATAACCAACGATCCCCTGCGCTAAGTCTTGTTTCAATTACCGGTTCACTACTACTAGATTCACCCAATGTTCCTAAGTTATATCTTACAATATAATCATTAAATAAAACAATTAAATCATTTCTTAATTTCGTCATTAATCTTGTAATATCAATTTCATCTAATATTTCTAAATAACCATAATAAGCTTGTAAAGCATCATTCAAACCTTCTAATTTAAATCTAGGATCAAAAACAGCAGCAATAAGATAAAGTAAAGGAATTTCTCTAAAATAATTCAACCATTTTACCTTCATAATAGTAATGGCTTCTAACAAAACAATATCATTAGGATCGCAACTGTCAACATGTTCATCGAGAGTGCCAACAATATTTAAACTCTCAAGAAGAAATAAATGTGTTGTATGATAATAAACACCGCTAAAAACTAAAGTAGCATCATTAAAAATTCTTAAAATATCTAAAAAAAATTCACAAATATCCCATTAACTAGGATAAAGTGTGATATTTTGAACATGTTGAGAAAAAAAACTACATAATGCATCTTTGTATTGAAATACTTGACATAAAAGAAAATAAGTTGAATTCCAACGTGTTGGAACATCTCTTGAAAATTTAATCGGTTTAATACCATTTCTTTTACAAAACTTCATTCATTCTCTCATAACTTGAGAATATGATCAAATACAGTTAAATGCCGTTTTAATTGGATCAAGGAAAGATGATAATAATTTTAGACTTTCTTGCACACATAAGTTAAGGACATGACATGTACAACGTATATGAAAAAACCGACTCCCTAAATTTGGTTGACATATTTCTTTTAAATCATTAATGGATGCAGTATTTGCAGATGCATTATCAAATCCAATTGTTAAATTTTTTTCTCCTAAACCATATTCATAAAAAATTACCTTCATCATTCTATAAATATTATGTGCAGTATGTTGGTTATCAAAAACTCTAAATGAAATAAGTTGTTTTTGCATGGTAAATGATGCATCAATCCAATGACAAGTCACACCCATGTATGAGTGTGTTTGCCAATGGTCACTCCAAATATCAGAACATATAGAAAAACGACTTTTCATCTCTTTAAATATTTCATTTAAAATAATTTTATCATCTTTATATAATTTGAAAATATGACGTTTTGTTGTGTTTCGAGTCATTCTACATGCAGAAGGGTTTAAAGCATTATGCACGTAATTAGTAAAATGAAGTTTTTCACCAAAACTTAAAGAAAGATGTGCCATACAAGTTAATTGCGCAAATTCTTCTCTATTTTTGGCATCAGAATATTTAAATAAATCTAAAGCACTCGTACCTCTACTAGATGATGCGTACCTGTCCATTTGAGTTTGCGTCGTATCAATTCCAAGTTCAATCGGATGATGTCTTTCCAGGTGCTTGATCATATTGCCGTATCCACCAGAAAATTTGTAGATAGCCCCACAATAGTTGCAAATTGCTCGTTGTGTATTATCTTCTAGGCGTTCCAAACGAAAATAAATTTTGAAAACATCCGAGGAACGAGCCTTAACTTCGCTTCTCTGTGATTCTGCACCGACACTAGGGCCACTCTCTTAGGTTGACATACACTACAACAAAATAGACCTTTAGCGTCCAAACATTTAGCGTGGAAATTTTTTTCGACGCCAATAAACTCTTTAGCGTCGAAATTAGATTCGTCGCTAAGTGTCGAAATAATTATTTGACGCCAGAGGATTGATGATTTAGCGTCGAATTTCTATTTCGACGCTAAAGGTTACATCATTTATCGACAAAAAATTATATAGACGCTAAAGGATGAACCTTTAGCGTCGAAATATTATTTGGACGCTAAAGTTTAATTTTAATTTTTCGAATTACCCCTTAAAAATTTTGAATTTATCGACTAATAAATTCAAATTTAAATTTTGATATTTAGCGACTAAATTTTCGACGCTAAAAGTCAAAAAATTTGACGCTAAAGGTTGAACCTTTAGCGTCGAATCTAAATTTCGTCGCTAAAGGTTAATTTAAAAATTTTTGAATTCCCCCTTAAAAATTTGAATTTACCGCCTAATAAATTTAAATTTAAATTTTGACATTTAGCGACGAATATTCGACGCTAAAAGTCAAATATTTCGACGCTAAAGATCAAAATTTTGGCGGAAAAAATCCCGCTAATTGAGGATTTTTAGCAACGAAATCCTTTTCGTCGCTAAAGGTTTTTTTTTTGGCCTATAAATTCATTTGCACTTTCATTTCTTCTATTATCACTTTCTTTCTCTCATACTCTTATTTCCTCTCTAAATTTATTTTTCTTTAAATGTTTTGTTTTGTATTTTATATTCACATCTAATATTTATTTATTTATTTTTGTAGGGGAATATGAAGATGAAGAAATGGTGAAAATAATGATAATGAAGAAAATGAAAGTGAAGATGGAAAATTATATTTTATCATTGTATTTTATCATTTTATATTTTTTTGTTGTGATAAATTTTGTAATTTTAGTTTTATATCAATAAAAATATCATTTTATATTTTGTTATTGTGATAAAATTTGTAATTTTAGTTTTATATCAATAAAAATGTCATTATTATAAATTTTTAGTAACAAATTTGTAATAATTTTTATAACAAATTTAATTACTTTTGTAATGAAATTAGTTTGAGATTAATTTGTAATATTAATATTCTTATACCTTTTAGCGTCGAAATATTCGACGCTAAAGGTAATAAAATGATATATATTTTTTATATTATATCACATTTAGCGTCGAATATTTCGACGCTAAAGGTCAACTTTTTGGCGTCGAAATATTCGTCGCCAAATACATGTTTTAACGTCGAAAATTTTTGACGCAAAATATTGTACTTTAGCGTCGAAATTTTTTATTTCGACTCTAATTGTCTTTCTCGTCCAAGTTTTAACGTCGAAAATTAGCGTCGAAAATTTTCGACGCTAATAACCTTTAGCGTCAAAAATTTGTACTTTAGTGTCAAAAATTTGTACTTTAGCGTCGAAAAATTTCGACGCTAAAGACCCTTTTTTTTCTAGTGATATTTGACATTATGTTCTCAGATGAGTTTGCCATTTTTCGTTGGAGAAATTAGGAAGAAAAATAAGAAAATTGACTAATTACGAATGATAATAACTACTTGAATTGAGATTGAGAATAAGATTATAAGAGAATTGTATTGAAGTGAGATTGAGAATAAGAGAATTATAGAAAATGAGAGAGTTGAGAATTTGGTGTGTTGAAATAATGAAAAATGAATCACATTTATAGAGTTTTAGAATTTTTTTGATACCAAAAATGCCCCTAAATATAGCCGTTTTATTACCGTTATTAGGGATATATTAGTAATTTATATTTTAATTTATAATTTTTTTAAAAATTTTTTTTCCTTATTTGGTTCCGACCGGTTCGAGTTGGGGTCGAACCCCAACCGAACCGGTCGCCAACGGTTCTGGTTCTGGAATCGGAACCGTGGCCGGGTCTAGTTACAAGTAGGGGTATGCAAAATATCCGCTTAACCCGCCGACCCATCCAATCTGCAATCGACCCGCCCGCCATTTGCGGGTCATTAAGTTAGGTGGTTTGGGTTGGGTGGGTTAGATCCCCAAAATTGCGGATTGGATTAGGTTACATATTGAAAAATTGCCAACCCGCTATAACCCGACCCGCCCGCTTAATTAATAATTTTACATACATAAAAAAATATATATTAGTTGAAATTGTTAAGTATTTAAAGTTAATCAATTCACCTAATAAATTGTAAGGCAAAACCTACTTTTGCTAGAGATGATATATCTCTTTTTCATTAACTCTATGTTTATATTGGAATTGAGATTATTCAATGAAATCTACCTTTAGCTTTTTGTGTGGATTAGTTATATTTTGAGATTATCAATAACAAATTATAATTTGTGATAATTTTTAAAAAAAAATTATTAATGCCAACCCGCTGAGTTGAAACCGCCAAAATTTGTAACCAATCCGCCGGATTTAGACTTTAGTGGGTTGGTGGCGGATTGAAATTTTCCCAACCCGCTAGTGGCGGATTGGATAGAAATATTGGCATTTACCCGCCCAATCCAACCCGCGCACACCCCTAGTTATAAGGAGTTATTTTTGGAGAAGTTAGAAAATCATATTATTATGATTTTTTAAGTTACAAAAATAAATTCACAATTAATAGGTTTTGATTATGTTAAAATGAATTACAATTTATAAACCAACAGAAAGAAAAACTTATCAGCATCTCATCTTCTTGCTAAGAACCAAGATGAGTTACCTTACATTTCTAATTTCACTTTGTCTTCTTTTACATCCTGTTACATTTCTAATTTCACTTATTTAACAGTGGATTGGAATTGGCAAATTTGGTGCTTATTGAAGAAGAAAAAGATTTGATTTCATCATCATCTCTTCCATTATTTCACTTCCTGAACACCAAACCAAATTCATCTTTTTCATTCATAAAGCCGTAGTGACCCTTTTTGACTCTGTCCATGATCAGCTTTCTACCTTGAAAACTCAGCTTCAATGAGATACAATGTTGTAAGTTTAGGAGCCAAACCCGATAGCAAAACCGATTCAACAAAAGCATTTCTTTTGAGCCGACTTGTAAGTAGCTCACCCAACCACCATGCATCCAACAAAATCCTTGTGGTTATGTCGACAGAACCACTGAGAAACAACCTCCAAACGAAAATTGTGCTTGAGCAAGAAGAGGGTGTCATTTTTGGTGGGTTATTGAGAGATTAGTAAGAAGCTAAATTAAAGCGGGTCAATTTGGGTTGACAACAATCCAGATTTTATCACTGTTCATACATGAGTCTCTGATTCATTAGCCACATCTTCAGCAAGATCTACTGCTACAATTGTTTCTTTTGCTCTCATTAATCTCAATCCCTTGTTTGATGTTTTATATATATATATATATATATATTGTTGACGGCAGATTTTGGTCTCAGGGCAATATGAGAATATTACTCCCGAGATAATCCTCCCTCAATAGTGAATTTGTTTGGTTATGGGGGACCAAAGGCAAATTTAGCGGAAAACAGATAAACACACCAATCAACAAGGGGATTTAACGTGGTTCGGTGGATTTGGATCCGACCTACGTCCACGGACACAAAAAAGATGGTACTTTTATTACTTTAAACACCCTCCTCGGATCTCTACAAGTCAGAGCTTGAAGGTTTAGATCACTTGTTTCTGTTGATGATTTGATGATTTGATCGTGCCTTTTACACATACTATGCCCTCCTATTTATAGTAATACAGAAATCAGACTCCTATTTGCATAAGAAATCCTAGTTGAACTTAGTCTCTTCTCCTTGTAAGGATTCCTAGTCCGATTCTCCTTTCTCTTTTCTTATTCCTTTTCGGATTCTGACTTCATTTCCTTGTGAGAGTAGGATAATCTGCTTATCTTATCCGTAAGAATAGAGTGTCGTCATCTTGAACGCGTCTCGCCGTCTGGTCGGTCTTTATGTGGTCGGTCATGACAGTCGTTTATGCTGAGAGTGTTTCTGCCGACCTTAAAGTGCTCGGTCATCCGAACCAAAGTGGTCGGTCTTCATATGTTGTGGTCGGGTCGGTTCTGATGATCTTAACCCGTCAGGGAATTACCCTTCTGTCATCGTCGTGCCGTCTTAAATGTTATAGTGCCTGAAAACACCATCAACATCTGTCCCCTAGTTCTCTCGGTTCCAACAAGCGTGCAAGTTGGTGCCGGGAACTATATAAAGAAGGTGTTTCTGACTTGCTCTGTTGGAGGTCGGTCCGGGGTCGAAAAATGCTTTGTTGCCTCTTTTTAAGCGTTTCGTCTCGAGACACGTAATCAGTCACGTCCGTTTAAATGCCTATCAAATCAACTTTAGGGTTTCTTCTAAGTTCGACACTTGTCAAACATCCGGCGGGTTCCCGCCAAAAAAAGGGAACGAATCGACCGTGCAGAGGCGTCTTCACAGTGGGCTGATCTCAACCGTCTGTTTAAACTTGGGAGACCCCTTTTGCAGTCGACACTTGGAGTTCATCCGGGCTCTTCCCTTAGATCCAATGGTCACGAGCGTCTTTGCCATGACTATAAGAGGGCGAGGCTTTCACTGTTCATTCTTTTTCGGCAATTTCTTCTTCTCTTCTGCAAATATCTTTGTGATTTGCCCAACTCCGTGCTTTCGAAGTTCAACCGTGGTCTTTTTCTTCTTCTGTGCTGCGAACATAAGGAACGGGCACACCCATACTGAACAACCTTCTGCCTTTTCTGAGAAGAACAAGTAAGTCTTTCTGAACGACCTCTTCCTCTTTTGTGTTTTATGAATCTGTGTTTTGCTAGGGAAAGATTTATGGTTTGCCGGGTTCTGCTTTTAGGGCACTTTTAGAGACCACCTGCTTTAGCTAACATGGAAACCGTGGGTAGTTTCTTTTAGCCGTAGACTGACTTCCCCTTCCTTCTCTGTTTTTCTGTGGGTGTCAGGGATGTCTGACAGCAGTTCCTCCCCTGAAAAGCCTGCTAATATCTCAACTCCCCCTGCTGAGGAGCTCTCCTCGGGCTCGGGGGCACCTAGCTTAGAAGACCTTGACACTACCCCAACTCTTTCTGAGATTGAACAAGACTCCTACCATCAGAGGGTTCCTCGGAAGGACCTAGAGCCCGGTGAACTTGGGTCGTCGGCTCTGGACATGAACCGCCCCTCTAAAATAACTGAGGATGATCTGGCGCTGTTGCGGCAACGATATGACATCCCAATAGACATTGCTCTTGAAGTTCCAGGCCCGATGGATCGTGCTAGTCAGCCTGATGAGGGCTCGGTGGCGCTTCTTCCTGTCTTTTTTGAATGTGGGCTACGGCTGCCGATGCAACGTATTTCGCTTGGATGCTGGCCGAGATGGAGATTGCCCCTTGCCAATTGAGTTTGAATAGCTGGATGATTCTGGCCGGCATATATGTGGTTTGGCACCCGGCAGGTTTAGGTGTACCTTGTTTAGAAGAGGTGAAGAGGCTATACCGTTTGAAGTCTAACCCAAAGACTCACTATGGTTGGTATTACCTCTCTGCTTATGATAGCTCGTCCAACCTTGTCCAGAAACTCCCCGACTCCAACAAGAATTTCAAGGATCTTTGGTTCTGGGCTACTGGGGATTGGGGTCGGGTTCTGAGATCGTTTGAGGATGACGTCTCGGTTCCGGACATCTTCAGGGCGGGAGGTTAGGAGTTTGATACCCCTTCTTTCTCTCTTTTTTTATATATTCCCGTTCTTGGTCCCTTAGGTTTCTAACTTCTCTGGTTCCTCCCAGCTTGTTGGCGAGATGCTCCCAAGGTTTCTCGTCAGGTTCGGAGGCGGGTAGGCTGGGCTCGTCGGTATGCTGCCCCCTGGAGGGAATTTGTTAATGATGCGGCCTTTGTCGAGTCAGGTCTTACTCGGACCGTCCCTTCGGAGGTCTCAGGTCGGATAGGTAGATGATTGCTGACTGTTTAGTTTGATTTCCCTGTTCATCATGTTTGATACCTTTGTTATATGCTCGGGTCCTGATTTTTCCCTTTTCTTTTGTAGGCATGTCGAAGAGGCCTAAGTTTCTCGAGAAGTTGGCCGGTACTATGAAGAAGGCCGGTCATGCGGAAACTGGAACTTCTCGGGCACAGCCTGAATCTGCTGAGGCTGGGAGGGCGTCTCAGGGGAGAGTTCAGCTGGCTGCTCGTGATCTGTCTTCTCCCGGCGCGCAGTCATCAGGATCTGCTCGTCTTGTCAGTCCGCCGAAGCCCTTGAGGAAAAGGAGGCGTCAATTTGGGGCCGAGGAGACCGAGCTGGTCCAAGAGGAGGAAGAGGATCCTGTCCCGGGCAAGAAGAAAGATGCTCGCCGGGGTAAAAAATCATCCGTGGGCTCCTCAAAAAAGCGAAAGGGTTCTGTAATCCTCGGGGTGGATGACCTGGGAGAAAGCATCCGGGAGGCCACTTCCCATTTAGTGCCGGCCTTCAATGAATTGGCCGAGGTGATTCCCCCTGAGGAGGTCTCGAGATATGAGGATATCTCGCCCGAGGCTGTGGTCACCGAGATGAGCTCTCAGATGGCAAAGGTAGTTTTATTCTCTCCTTTTTTTCTGACTTCGGTTCTCGGTTTTCTTCATATCATATCATGACATTCTTTGTTTTTTTTTTTTGTTTGCAGGCTACTTATCTCATGGCCAAGAATAAAGATCTTCTTTTGAGCCTATTGTCCGAGGGTGGTCAGGCTCAGAGGCTTCAGAATCGTCTTACAGAGGCGGAAGCTAAGCTGGCCGACCGGGAGGGGGTGATTCAAAACCTTGAGTTGACTGCCATTGAGAATTTCAAAGTTAATAAGGCTCTTAAGGCTGCTGCTGCGCTGGAGCGAAAGCTTGCTGATAATGCTCGGGGGGATTTGGAGACCGCCCAATCTGAAATTGGCGTTTTGAAGGCCAAGATGGCCAGTGTTGAAACCAAATTGAAGGCCAATGAAGAACAAATGGCGCGGGCCCGGGATGACTTTGAGAGGAAAGAAGCCGAGCTTGAGGAAAGGGAAGCCGACCTTGAGGCCGAGAAGGAGGCTATCCGCCTAGAGGGAGTTGGTGACTGTGCTGAGCTGATACCGATGGTGCTGCCAGGTTTGAATATGGATCCTATTCATGCAGCTATCAGCTTTTGCAAGGGGGATATCTCCGAGGAGGAGTTCCAGAAATGGCTCCCTCCCCCTACCGAGGAGGTTATGAATCCCGACCTGATTTCGGTCGTCCCGGCTTCCGGAGCTTCCCAAGAAGGACGATCTGATATTCCAGCCTCCGGCGAGGATTGCCTTGAGATCCTCATCCCGTCCCTGAAGTAGAGGTCTCCCGTTCAGCCGAGGATGAAGCAGCTGTTCCTCCTCCCGAGATCGAGCCAATCCCTCCGTTGTCTGAGCGAGCTGAGGAAGAAATTCCTGCCCCTGTGCGGGCTGAATGAGAAAGGGTAACCCGACCGGGGCCCTGTGTACACTTTTAACTTTTTTTGTAATAACATTACAGTTTGTATTTTGACATACACACATATATATTTATGTTTATTTCGTGTCTTTCTCCTTTTTTTTTTGCCCGAACAATTTCGAGACCCTTCAGGGGTCATCATGAACCGGAGGGGTATAACCTGACCCCGAGCTGAGTTATGGACTTTGATTCTGGGGGAATGTTTCCTCCCCAAATCGAAAGAGTTTGACTCGGTGGGACGTAACCCGACCCCGAGCTGAGTAATGGACTTTGATTCTGGGGGAATGTTTCCTCCCCAAATCGAAAGAGTTTGACTCGGTGGGACGTAACCCGACCCCGAGCTGAGTGAAAGACTTGGGTTCTGGGGGAATGTTACCTCCCCAAACCGAAAGGAGTTTGACTCGGTGGGACGTAACCCGACCCCGAGCTGAGTGAAAGACTTGGGTTCTGGGGGAATGTTACCTCCCCAAACCGAAAGGAGCTTGACTCGGTGGGACGTAACCCGACCCCGAGCTGAGTGAGGCGTTTGGGTTCTGGGGGCATGTTACCTCCCCAGCCAAACGAAGACCGGCCTGGGGGAATGTTACCTCCCCAATCCGAAGAAACCGACTCGGTGGGACATAACTCGACCCCGAGCTGTGTGAGATACTTGGCTCTGGGGGAATGTTAGACCAATGAGCATGACTTGGTGGCCCGACTCCGAGCTGTAAAAGGCACTTGGACCTGGGGGTATGTTACGTCCCCAGTCCGAAGGGCTGACTCGGTGGGACGTAACCCGACCCCGAGCTGAGTGAAAGCATTTGGACCTGGGGGAATGTTACCTCCCCAGTCCAAAGAAACCGACTCGGTGGGACGTAACCCGACCCCGAGATTAGAGAAACCAAATGACCTCGGCGGAACGAATCCAGCCCCGGGCCGAATAAATAAGTGGCCTCGGCGGAACGAATCCAGCCCCGAGCCAGGTAATCCAAGTGGCCTCGGCGGAACGAATCCAGCCCCGAGCCGAATAATTTTTGGGATTTGTACAAAAGGGAAGTGAATCAACCTTTTGAAGTCCTGCCAAATCCGGCATGGGCGTCCCTCTGCCAGACCGGCGAAAAACAAAAAACAAGTTTCGGGAAATAAAATCAAAAGCCGGGGGTGACTTAGCACCTATCCCATGAAAACGTTTTTTGCAAAAAGAATAACAACATGGATGCCTCAAAACAGCGTCCTGCCCGAGGTCTCCAAAACACAATTCTGAATCTTTCAATTCAGCGTCCCAGGCGAACCAGGATTCGGATCAAAAAGAGCGTTTGACTGGTAAGGGCACATCCTCTACACGTTGGTTCACTGGGGAGCCTGTGTATTGTATGAGGGCTCCTCCTTACCACGCTGGAGTAGGCACACGCTACAGGGGCACAACGCATCCCCGTGCTGCGTCTCTCGCGGATCCGAGGTGATGAATGGATCAAAGAGTGTCCGGGATACTAAGAGCACATTCCTCCTTAGGTCCGGTATCACTGGAGCTAGCAATCGTCACGGGGGCATCACCATCCCCCGTGCTATGCTTTCCCACGGATCCATTACATCGGGTAAGTGAGGATCAAAGAGTGTTCGAAACATTAAAGGTATACTCCTCCTTATGTTCGGTAACACTGGAGCAAGCAATCGCCACATGGGTATCATCCCTCCCCGTGCTATGCTTCTCACGGATCCTATGCATCGAGTATGTCCCTGAGGACCCCGAGCTGAATGAAACACTTGGCTCTGGGGGAATGTTACCTCCCCAGTCCAAAGGAGCATGTCTCGGTGGGACGTAACCCGACCCCGAGCTGAAAAGGGCACTTGGACCTGAGGGAATGCTACGTCCCAAGTCCGAAGGGCTGACTCGGTGGGATGTACCCGACCCCGAGCTGAGAAAGGCACTTGGATCTGGGGGAATGTTACGTCCCCAGTCCGAAGGGCTGACTCGGTGGGATGTACCCGACCCCGAGCTGAGAAAGGCACTTGGATCTGGGGGAATGTTACGTCCCCAGTCCGAAGGGCTGACTCGGTGGGACGTAACCCGACCCCGAGCTGAGAAAGGCACTTGGATCTGGGGGAATGTTACGTCCCCAGTCCGAAGGGCTGACTCGGTGGGACGTACCCCGACCACGAGCCAGATGACCTCGGCGGAGTAGGATCCGGCTCCGAGCTGATGGTTGAAATGGCTTTGGCGCCTAACTGTTTTACGTAGTGGGCGTCGAGTATGCCCCCTGTTTTTGTATATGGCTTTCAACTTTGTTTTAAGGAAGCGGATGAAAAATGTTTTATTCATATTTGGGGACATACTGTCCTCCTTACAGTTCTTCTGCGTGATACTTCGAGAAAAAACTTTATATTTGGTTCATTGGTGGGCATTGTTCGATACCGACCGACCATATTGTAATCCCGGGGCCTGTTCCGTAAAGTTCTATCTCCTCGGTTTCCTCAGCTGTAGCGATTCGAGCACTTTTGTTTGGGCAGGCGCCTGGGCCTCTGTCTTCTTCTTCTTCTCCCAGGTTCCTTTTTCGTTTTCGACTGTCTTCTGTGATGCATAGAGCTTCTCGTGAGAGGGTTGCGAAGCAGCTGCGAGCTGTTTTCTGGCTTCCGCACACAATTCCCATCCCTTCCCGAGTGGGGAATTTTAGTTTTAGGTGGTAGCAGGACATCGCGGCTTTTGTTTTCATCATGAAGGGTCGCCCGACAATGGCCTGGTAACTGCTCATGCAGTCTACCACAGTGAAGTCTGTCATGATCGTCCTGGTCCGGGGATGTGTCCCGACAGTTATTGCCAACTGTATTCTTCCTAGTGGGATAACGGCTGCTCCTCCGAAATCGTATAAGGGAGTGCTATCGTTGGTAAGGGTTGCATATTCTACCCCTAGGTTGTCCAGTGCTTCTCTGGAAATTATATCAACTGCGCTCCCGGGGTCCACTAGGATTCTGTCTACTTCCGACCCGCTGATGACTGCCTTGATTATCAATGCATCGTCATGAGGGAAACTTACTCCTCGGGTATCCTCATCAGTGAACATTATTGGTACCGACCGGCCTCCCGGTTGCCCTGTGCCCTGCTCGGTTTCCAAGACATCTGGTCCTCGGGTTCTGCTGTAATCTTTCCTTGACCGGTTAGAGTTTCCGGCCAGTGTTCTTCCTCCTGCGATGATATTGATTTGGCGACCACGTGCTCTTTGTCTGGCTGTCATGACCTCGTGGTCAATGTATTTGTTGAGATACCCGTTTCGTGCTAGATCTTCCATTTGCTCTTGCAGATCTTTACATCCGTCTGTTGCATGTCCTTTGGAGTTGTGGTGTACACAATAAGCCTTTTGGTTTCTTTTGTCCGGGGGGAATCTCCTTTGGTCGGGTTCCACTAAGAGGCCTTTCCCCTGGATCTCCATGATAATTTGCCCTAGTGGTTTCTTTAGGGGAATGTATGCATCTTCCCCGACCACATGGTTTACTTGGGTCGGCGCCCTTCTCTCTTGATTGTCCCGGTGTAGTGGCTTAAATTCTTTGTGATTCAGGGGTGGTCTTCTGGATTCTCTTTCTGTTCGGCGAGGGGCTCCCTCCCTTGCGGTTCTTTCTCTGATAGTGTTCTCTTTTCGGGATACTTTCTCTTCGTTCTCCAATAAAACGAATTTTCGGGCCACCTCCAGAGCGGTGGCGTAGTCCGGGGTGTCTTGGATCCTCAGATGGGTCCATAGCCTTCCGACCTTCAAGGCTCCCTTCAAGCTTTCCAGGGCCTCGGGGGATTCATACCCTCCGACTTCGAGTACCATATTATGGTATCTTTCAATAAATATCTTTAGAGGTTCATCGTCTCATTGCTTCATAAGCCTTAGTTCTCCAATTGTCTTTCTGGGGACAGAAGCCCCCTTGAAGTGTCGTATAAATGACTTTTTCAGTTGTGTGAAGCTGCTGATGCTTCTTGGGGCCATGCTTCTATACCATAGGATGGCCGGTCCGGCTAGAGTTAAGGGGAACACTTTCCAGATGGCGTCCCCTGTTACCCCTTGCACCTCCATTAGTAGGACGAAACTTTCAATGTGGGTTTTGGGATCGGTATGGCCCTTGTATGGTGTCATGGTCGGCATGCTGAATCTTTTTGGGAATTTCTCTGATTTTATTTCTTCTGTGAGGGGGGACTCATCTTTGTCGTCCTGGACGTCCCCTCTATTTGTATTGGGGTATACTCCCCATTTGACCAGCTCCTCCCGTAACCAAGATTTCATGCCGCTGTCTTTGGTTCCATTCCGCCTCCTGTGGTCTCCTTTCTTTCTGTTATCCCGGGGGTGGTGCTTCCCGTGGCCGGTATCTTCTCGTACTTCTTCGTCATATTCTTTCTCCTTTCGCCGGGTGTTGCGAAGGCTATCATAGGAGGGGTCTGGTGACGATTTGTCACTCTCTTCCTCCCATGTGTCGTCGGTCTGGGAATCTCCCTGAACCACTACAGACCTTACCCTGTAAGGATCCCTCATCCGGGGCCTGTCTTCCTCACTTATATCGACAATTCTTTTTCCTTCTGCTATGTCGTTCCTTCGTCGGCTAGTCCCGGCTTCGAATTTTCCATTATGTGCTCTTTCTATCCTTTCCAACCGGTCTACTATGGTTTTTAGCAGAGTTTGGCTTTCCTCCCTTTCTTTCCTAAGGTTCTCCTCAATCTTCTCCATCCAATCTGCAGCCGAGCTCCCTGATGGTTGGTGGCTTCCGTCTTCCGCCATTGTCTTACTACAGGAGTTGCTTTTTGTCCAGATTCCCCACAGACGGCGCCAACTGTTGACGGCTGATTTTGGTCTCAGGGCAATATGAGAATATTACTCCCGAGATAATCCTCCCTCAATAGTGAATTTGTTTGGTTATGGGGGACCAAAGGCAAATTTAGCGGAAAACAGATAAACACACCAATCAACAAGGGGATTTAACGTGGTTCGGTGGATTTGGATCCGACCTACGTCCACGGACACAAAAAAGATGGTACTTTTATTACTTTAAACACCCTCCTCGGATCTCTACAAGTCAGAGATTGAAGGTTTAGATCACTTGTTTCTGTTGATGATTTGATGATTTGATCGTGCCTTTTACACATACTATGCCCTCCTATTTATAGTAATACAGAAATCAGACTCCTATTTGCATAAGAAATCCTAGTTGAACTTAGTCTCTTCTCCTTGTAAGGATTCCTAGTCCGATTCTCCTTCTCTTTTCTTATTCTTTTTCGGATTCTGACTTCATTTCCTTGTGAGAGTAGGATAATCTGCTTATCTTATCCGTAAGAATAGAGTGTCGTCATCTTGAACGCGTCTCGCCGTCTGGTCGGTCTTTATGTGGTCGGTCATGACAGTCGTTTATGCTGAGAGTGTTTCTGCCGACCTTAAAGTGCTCGGTCATCCGAACCAAAATGGTCGGTCTTCATATGTTGTGGTCGGGTCGGTTCTGATGATCTTAACCCGTCAGGGAATTACCCTTCTGTCATCGTCGTGCCGTCTTAAATGTTATAGTGCCTGAAAACACCATCAACATATATATATATATATATATAGACACACACACACTCCCAAGTTCAAGAGGCAAGATAATAAGAAAAAAATGCAAACAATAGAAGTTACGTTATCTAAAAGACGAAATGGGTTGCTTAAAAAGAATAAGGGTTATTTTGTGTGATGCTGAGGTTGCTATTATTCTCAAATACTAGAAAGATTTTTTGAGTATCCCAATTTTGGAAAATTCGAGATGGATGATGTTTCCGAGCAAATAATTTTTGGATGTGAGTATACCAATCGGTTTTGTGTAATATTGATTGAAACAGAGTTTTATGGGCTTGTTTTATCATGGGGATGGCGGGACTGACATACTGCTAGCACAAATTCTGGGCAGAGCCGCGAAACGTCTTAAAGAGAGCGACCTAGTCCGCGACTCAAGCCAACTTCAATTTTATATTCCTGGTGAACGGTAATATCTTTCTTATTTGTACAAATTAAAATAACAGTTATTTGTATATGTGGGTGTCAAGAAGGTGAAAGAGAGAGAGTTTTTGTGCAATTCGATTATCTAAATTATTATCTTATTTTATGACTTGCAAGTATACATTTCAATTATAGTAAAGATCAATGCAAGCCAAATTTATTGTCATATAAGGATTGTGTAGCTCTAAATTCTTATCTAATTGAAGCAAACTAGCTTAAAAAGCAATAAATGATAAATTGATTCTAATCTTAAAGTGAATGAAGATTAACACTAAGGCATTTGATTTTACCACAGTTAATCTGCCCATTGCATCCATTATACTAATCCAATTTTTTCCCTCGGGGTGATGGTCAATTCCCCTAAAAGTATTTAAACATGCAATATCTCTATAGTATCTAGATAGATATGAACATGTAAAAATCCATCATATTTTATGAGAATTATCGGGTAGAACCACATAACCCTAACCCTATATTAGTTATCTATGATTAGGCATACATGACATTAATAGTAAGAGACCATATTCCAAGTAGGTGTTGGTTATCTACCTCAATTTACATCACATTGTTTTTGTAAAGTTCGGTCGATCGAAGTAAGCTCGGTTAATCGAACTAAATCTTTTGACTAATCGAAGTTAGGGTTTCTAAACTCCTAATTCACTGTCAAGATTTGTACATCCGGTCTATGCTGAATTTTGAAAATCTTACATTTTAGTTCTTTTTTCAAAACCCAAAAAATAATACAACTTCAATGCAACAACAACTTTTTCAGTAAAATCACATGTTTATTTTAAGTACTAAAAGGTTAAAAATAATTTGACAAATAAAATCAAAACAAACTTTTAACATTTTTTTATGAAAACATGTAATTTTAAAAGATTTCTACATATAAAAATAATTTGAGCTCATTAGCTCTTATCATGCATAATCTAACTTAAACAAGTATTACAAGATTAAAAACAATACAACCTATGCTAGTCTTTCTTAATCTTAAATGTTGTTGAGTTTTATTTGATTTCCATTGATCTTGATCTCATTTTTGGTGCTTGATGTCCATGATATACTTGAAATGGTGCATTTATTATTATGCCCTTGATACATGATTTGTTATTATCAAAATCAATATTGGATTGCGACCTATTCATGATGAACTGAGTAATAGATGTTGGAAGCGACTAGAGAATCAAATTATTCCCCAAAGTATTGTTCAGAGTTGAAAATTCGGGGTTATCCTAAGTTCTGACCCTATGCGGAATTATAAACAATAAGCAGGACAAGTCCTGTTACTGCTACTATGGAATTGCAACAGGCAATTTAACAGCCAACCACAAATAACAAATAAATAAAATATGCTGCAAATGTAAAAACAATAACAATAATTAAAGCAGCAAATATAATCAAACCACACAAAATCAACACAAGTAATTTTGGTGACGAAGTGGAAAACTCTTCCGAGTAAAAAACCACTCCGGGTATATCGGCTACCAGCCCAATCCACTATATCGAGAAAAACTACAGCGATGGTCAAGACCTATGGTGGCAACTCCACCGACTCAAGTACCTCTATACTGCAAGAACTCAAGGCAACTCCTCAAGCCCGCGACCCACAGTTTTCTTCAGAACCTCTGAAGTCTCTGAGTATATTATATCACCAATGACGCCGGAACTCCGACTACCAAACTTCCTCCTAAAGAACTCTAAAGGATTAGGGAATTTGGGTTAAGTTGTGTTGAAGGTTTAACAAAGATGGAATCACACTATTAATGAAGAAGACAATAAGAAGAAGAAGTCTTCAATGGTGGATTCAAATAAGGTTGAAAGCTTTGAGAGATTTAGGCTCAAGAAATAATTGCTTCAACTCTGAGAATGGCGGCTAAGGGTTATATTTATAGGTAGGGTGAAAACCTAGGGTTTTGCAGGCTAAAAACGCGTTCAGATCGCAGTCGCGTTCGAACGCTTACTAGAACGCTACACGAACGCGCCCTTTCTGTGAAGACTCGTTCAAACGTCAATCGAACGCACAACGAACGTGAGCTCTATGGAATGCTCCCGTTCGAACCCCACAAGAACGTGCCTCGAACGTTTGCTCTCTGGAATGCTCCCGTTCGAACCCAATAAAGAACGTGCCACTAACGCCACACGTTCGAACCCACAAACGAACGCAGCACTAACGCCAATCGTTCGAACACTGAAACGAACGCACCACGAACGCATGTCTGATGCACAGCAGCCAGAAACCAGTCCAATTGCACAAAGATCTTCATGAAAGATTACAACTCAATTGAACTTGTTTTGTCACGGACACATGCCAATAAAAAAAGGTGCTAACAAGAGTAATATTCATTTTCTTAAGCTTCTTAATTCAGTCAATCATCTGCAATACATGCAAATCAACTAGACTGATTATTAGAGTCTTGACTAAAATAACGATATGGTGATATGATGCTTAACAAAAAAAGTTCATTCAGGTTAAGCATAATGGAACTTGCATCAGGGGAGCCTATACGCTTCATTTGGAGAATTAATTATTGTCACTCTTTATTATATAAGTTTTTAGACCATGTACCTACGAAATATATCCTATATGATAAAGCCTATGAATGATCTAATAAGAACCAACTAGATTAGTCTATGAGATCTCTTCACTCCTGAATGTTACTAGTCAAATGATTATCAAGAATAAGGACATTGATAATTCAGATGGACTAACATGATAGTTATTACCTCAAGTGTGGTAACTAATTTCATAAGCTACTAGTATGGTTCATATACTTGGTATAACACATGGGTGTTTATGAGGACGACAAGTACATTGAGCTGACCTATAAGAGTTTTCATATGAAAGTATTTATCTTACGTGTCTATGGAAAGCTTTTTGTAACGATTGTATGAGTTATCCTTAGACTTGAAGTCTTCACTAATCTTCCATGTAAATCATGTAACTTTGACGTTGGTTTAAGTAGTCATATATATTAAAGATTTCTAATAGAAGAGTGATTGGGTTTCTTTTGAATTATATGTAGATTGTGAAAGACAAATTAACATATTATGCATTCTAGATAACATATGTAATGAGAGTTAATATATCATGCACAACTGTTGTAGTGATAATGCAAACGTATGGCCATAGTGGAAAATTTCAAAAGATTACTTTTAAGAATTCTCATATTACAATATTGTCAAGATTATGTTCAACAATCAAACATTCAAACTTTTGAAGATTATGGCTGACACATTTTATACCCTACGTTATTTGGTGCAATATAGTAGAGGTGAATGATTAAATCATATGGAAAATCGTCTATGGATAGGTTTTAAGGAAACTTATTGTCATTCTCATTTGTGGATCATGACATACTGATAGGTATCACTAATGATTTATGAATGAAACTGACTAAATAATGTACAATTCATCAGAGAATAAATACGTCACACGCTAAGAGTATGTGAGCTATTGACTATATTATGTGGTTATGAATGATGTAAAATATGTTTGATTGTTTAATAATCATTTCGGTTTGATTTGGAAATGATTTGAGATCATTTGGAGTAATTTTGTAATTTCAATAAATGTGAAAATGTCTAGCCATTTAAGCTAAATCAACAGGCAAATTGGTTTTGTGACAAAATGACAAACTGTTTTGTTAAATCATTTTAGGCGTAATTACGATAAATTAATAAAGGTTTTCACTTGTGAAAATTGATCCTAAACAAACCATAAGTTTTCCTAAACAAACCATAAGTTAAATAATGTACCCCACAAGATTTTCAATACTTGGTAACTTACTCAAACAAGTTAACCAAAGGTATATGGTTTTAATTGAAGCCTGTTTGAAGACTTATTAGAGCCAATTGTTGGCTAACCCTAATATGACACATGTTTTCCTACACATAATTATAACCTTATAGGGGTTAAATAAAGTATCCCACAAGGCTCTAGATACATGGTAACTTACTCAAACAAGTTAACCAAAGATTTAAGGTTTTAATTAAAGCCTATAAGAACTTGTTAGAGCCAACTGTTGGCTAACCCTAATGCGGCTTATAGCACCCCCCTAAGCCATGAAAATTGATGCTCTTTTTCACATTTTCGTGCATATGAACTAAGGCTAAGGTTAACTCGGTCCTTGAGAGCAAAACTTAAAACCTAATGTTTATGGATAAAAAGAAACTAACCCACCAAGTTATCTTCAAGGACTGGCATCCTATGAAGATAATCTATATACAATGAATCTAGGATCTTAAGTCATGACTCTAACTTCAAGCGGGATTGCTCATCTTATAAGCTACTAGTATGGTTCGAACGCTTGGTGTAACATATGGCTGCTTGAGAGCACAATAAGTATATTGAACTCACCTACAAAAGTTTCCATATGGTGTAACACATAAGTGCTTGATCTTTAAGGTCTAATAGTTCAATTTTTTCGATCTTTAAAGATACATTTTATATTGATGAAAATGTTCTTGTTTGATTTAAAATATTTGAATTTAAGTTGGTAGATCTTTTGATTTTGGATTTGGGAACCGAACTGGAACGAGAATCGCCTAAAACCTCTGATTTCAGAATTGTAAAAAAAATTGAAAAAAAAAAATAAAAACGATTAGTGACCATTGGAACCCAAATGACTCTTGGCTGAAAAGCCAACAATCATTTGACATTTTTTAATTTTATTTATTCAAACGTATTTTTAAATTTCTTTTCCTATAAATATCCTCCTTAATTCATTATTTTCTCAACAATAATTTTCTCAAATCTCAATCTTTCTATCTACAAGTTTTTAATGATGCCACATATACTTTTAGTGGTATTTATTACCCTGCATCACATTTATTTTTGGTTGAATGTCTAAATATTGTTAGTACATTACATGATGGTGAGGAAGATTTTGTTTTGAACGTTTCTGAGTGTGCTACAATGTTAGAAATTTTTTAACATAAATGAGAAGTGATAGACATACTTACATTTCTAAATAAAATAACCACACCCCTCTCACTATAGCTACAGTGATCGCTACAGTGATTATGTAGCTACAATGAGAGGGGTGTAATTATTTTATGTAGAAGTGTAAGTATGTCTATCATTTTTGAACATAAATTAGACATATGACTCAAATTTATTATTATTTTAATCCATAAAAATCAACATATGTGGCTCACATTTTTGCTTCATTCTTCTCCATTTTTCTTTCATTCTCACGAAACAAACCAATGAGAGCAAATACTCATCCCACTTCTTCATTCTTCTCTCACGCATGTATGACTATTCTATGGAAAATTTGTGAAATTTCCTGGCAATTTTTGGTGATAATCAAAGCAAGTAAGTCTTTCCTCTCATTCTAGTAGTTAATTGAAGGATTTGATTTTGTTTTTCAAGTTTTGATTGAAAACCCATGATAATACCTAAGCTACATTCAAGTCTATCTTACATACTAGTGATTGTTAGAGTGTTAATTATGCTTTAATGGTTGTTGTGGCGTGGGTTATGCATGAGTTTGGCTTGAATCAATAAAACTAGAAATGGGTGTGTATTGGTCAAATATGGGTGCTATGTGTGCATGGGTATTAAGGTTTGGTTATGTGATAATAGTGATGATGAAATGAGTTTTGATGTGTAAAATATTGAATCTTGTTAGTTGTGGCCGATTTAGCATGTGTCATTGGGTACGTGAGTTGTATTTTCTTCGGTGCATGAGTATTGTTGTTGTTGTTATTGTTCATATGGATTGTAGCATGGAGTATGTTAGTAGCTTGTGCGGTGTTCATGTTGAATGCGCTTTTGTTTTGGTGTGTCTTTGCCGAAATATGACATTTGTCTTATGAAAATGATTATGTCGTGAAACAGTTAGTGTGCATTTGACGAATAAGCATAATGATATTCATGCCGTATTACATGGTTGAGTAAGCTTGGAATACATGTGTCATTCACATACATGCTTAGGTTCGTAAGTAATGTCTCAGGTAGCTTAGATATTCGAAAAATATCTTAAGCTATCATGTTAGTATGATTATACGTATTGCATTGTTCACGCATATGCTTAGCATCGTAGTGTTCAAGTACACTAATAACGTTTGGACACGTGTTTCATAGATTCCACGAATGAGAATCATGTAGGTTCCTTTCGATCGCGTGGGCCTGCAAGCACTTGGGCATCAATTATGTAAGTGAACGTGGTGTTTTTTTTAATAATTTATACGTTATTTCATATTTATACATTAGTTTATGAATTGTGTTATAGTTTACTTAATTTCATGTACGTTTTACAGTCTACATTTACAAGTTATGCAATTACGTTTTTGTTAGGGTTGGTGCTCGAAGTGCCAATCCGAATCGTATTTATGTCCGATTCATGAATACGAGCAATGCTTTTTTCCATAATATTACTAATTTAATGGTAGCACCCTTGTCTTTTATACATTTATTCGATCTAATTACGATTAGATATCTGATTGCGATTAGATCGAAACTGAATCTGGTTCAGTGATACGTGTACATTAGACAAAGACCATATGATTTACGATTTAGTGCGCAGTTACAACGTAGTTTGTAATTGACATTGGGGAGCGCACTATAAGATGTATATCCTTAAATAAAGTTCATGGTCAAGATTTACTAACACGGGTCGGTTAGTAAAATCCACTGAGACCAGTACATGTCGTATATCGTGAATTGGCCCGATGGTTTATCCTAGTGAACCATGAGTCTCAGGAGACTCGTATAGACATGTAGGTGTTTATTTGATAAGACACTGAATGACTCACTGAAGATTTCCTAATAGATGGTACACCAACGCCAATAGGAATCTTCTCGAGTTGAGCGAGCATAGTGTCTTTTGACTTGAGATACCACAGTGGGATATATGAGTTATCCTCCACACTTTGATGGCAGTCACGTCAACGATCTATTCATGATCAGACCTCCGCCTGTTTGTTGGGTGTGGACTGATGCTCATGATATCCAGTGCGTATCAAGACAAGATCCGGCAGTCATGTGTACAGGGCACATGCATCATTGTAGGGGTTTTATGGCGAAAATCCGGTAACGCAGAGGAATCGCGGAAAATCAAAATTTTCCGATTTCAAAATTTTTCTTGGATCAATTAAATAAACTTATTTATTTAATTACCCAATTATCAAATTCTGAAAAATTACACAAGAAATCAAATTTCTTGGTAATTATCGAATTGCCCCATAACTTTGCAAATTGATCATTTTAGTCATAAAATTGTCAAATATAATTTTGGATGATTCTAAATCATTTCTAAAATAATTTCCAACATGCCAAAATCAGATTGCAACAAAATCCCCAATTTTTAGCTAATTGCCGAACACACCCCAAATTTTTGGTTATTTGTATTTTGGTCCCTTTATGTTCAAAACATGCCAAGATCAAATCCAATCAACCCAAAATTTTATATGCATCATATAAACACCATAATAAATCACATATATGAAAATCCCCAAATTTGGAAAGGGTTAAGAACTCTAATTTTACAATTTCTTCAAATTGACAAATCTTACCAAATCTTTTAAATCCATCACTTTAATTCATTCTTTACCACACCAAACAAGTCTCACCATCATGAAACAACTCAAGAACAATTCTAGGTCATCAATGAGTGGCTTAGAAACTCTAGAATGACAACTTGATTATCAAATAATCAAAAGAGAGCTTATGAAACCATTTCAAGCTCACTTTGAAACCATACATGCAAACATCTTTCATTCAAGTTCACAACCAATTAAAAGATAAACTATAAGTGTAGAGATAACATCAAAGCAACACATATTGAAGCTAAGCATGTTAGAAACATTTTCTATGTTGAAAACTTTAAAGAAAAACTTACAAAAATAAAGATTTTTCAAGCTTTCTTCATTTGCCTTCAAGCCTTTTTCTCTCAACTCTTTTATGTTTATTTGGTAACTTATCAACCCTTAACCTAATCAAATGAAACAAAACAATATATATCTCCACCAAAAAGCCCTTGGCCGAAATTTAGGATGTATATACAAATATCTAGATATTTTTATTCATTTAAAGCTTACTTCAATCAACTTGCAATTTGATTATTATAACTTTAATGAAAATTCAACAAGTCAACAAAAGCATCTTAAAAAATATAACACTTATATTTAATTAAGTCATGGCCGAAATTACTAAGAAAAAAGGAATAAGGATATTTTCAATTTTAACTTATTAAAACAAATATTCAACTAGTCAAAACCATTTTGACAACCTTTTCCTTTAATCTATAAGTAAAAAATATACACTATAATCATTTCCTAACTATATCATTTGGTAAGATATTTATATTTTAATTACTTTAATTATTTAATAATTAATTAATTAAATACAAATATCTCAAATATATGTATTATATTTACTTTAAATATCTCAAATACTTATATTAATGATATATGTCAAATATAATTTGACAATTAATTAATGTGTATTTAATAATATCAAATATTAAACACAAATAAACACTAATTAGGAAATGACGATTCGGCCTCCTAATTCATGTATCTTTCGTCTAACATTTAAACGATCAATAAATAATCAAAATTATTTATGATAGTTGTCCTAGTGCTCTACGAATATATTTCATTAATGAGACTCTCTAGATTCAGGCATATCCGTCACGGAATCCAATTTCGTGTCCATAATTTACCCACCCATAAATTATGACGACCACAGATAAACTCGCTGAATCATACAGGTCGAGGTCATTGCATACGTATAATCCATCAGTCACAGGTATCCAGATTATCCCAGATATATAGATAAAAATGTCAAATCTCTATAGGTATAATCCAATCGACGCATCTATTAGCAATCTCTAAATAACATTCGGAACTCACTTCTGAAGTATACTATGGCCATAGATTTAACAGATTGCTAATCACATTTGGACTACCTATGCTCTGTACACAGAACTGACGGATCCTATCTTGACATACACAAGATATCCTAAGGATCGGTCCACACCCAACGAATAGACGGAGGTCTGATCTAAATAGATCGGTGACGTGACTGTCATCTAAGTGTGGAGGATGTCTCATACATCCACAATGGTATCTCAAGTCGAAAGACCATTATGCTACTCAACCCGAGAAGATTCTCATTGACGTTGGTGTACCATCCATTAAGAATCTTCGGTGAGTCGTTTAATGTTTATCCACTATAAACACATATATGTCTATACGAGTCTCCCAAGACTCATGGTTCATTGAGATAAACCATCGGACCAAGTCTCGATATATGACATGTACTAGTCTCAACGGATTTAACTAACCGACCTATGTTAGTAAATCTTGACCATATACTTTATTTGATAATATATTTCTAGCATTGACACTTCCCAATGTCAATCACAAACTACTTTGTAACTACGCACTACATTATATATTATCAGGTCTTTGTTTAATATATACATATCACTAAATCAGATTTAGTTTCAATCTAATAGTAATTAGATCGAATAAGTATATAAAAACAAGAGGTGCAACCACTAAGAAAGTAATATTATGGAAAAAAGGGATTTTCGTATTCATGAATCAAACATAAATACGGTCCGGATTGGCGCTCTGAGCACCAACCCCAATAATTTCTCCCACTTGCTCTAGTGCCAATCCACGGTATCATATACACATCTCAATGTGTATCGTATGCACATGGCCCTCAAGAGCTCACCTAGCACTCAAGAGGTAGGAAACAAGAAGAAGATCTGCTATGACATATTGAGTTTGTCAAACAAACCCAATTATTTCCCTTAGCCAACATCATTCATATTTTATAGAACCTAAGCTATACATTAATATGACTCAGATGCGGCATCAATATTGTGCTACAGCTACTGAGTTGTCCAAGTATTTGTGGATCAGATCCTAAATACTATGTAGACAACCGCAAACACAATACTAAGGGTGGCAGAAAAGTCCGGGCCCGGGCCAAAGTCCGGGCGGGTCGGAGCTTTAAAATTTTGGCCCGGGCCAAAACCAATATATATATATATATATATATATATGAGCCGGGCTTTAAAATTTTGGCCCGGGCCAAAACCAATATATATATATATAAAATTTTGGCCCGGGCCAAAACCAATATATATATATATATATATATATATATATATATAATATATATATATATTTTAAATATGTTTGTAGAATTTTTATTTGTTTGTAGCATTCAAATTGTTAATTTATCAATGAAATTTGTGATTTATTTGTAAATTGTCTTTACAAATAGTGTGAATGTATTTTATATTTATATATTTTTAATATTTTTTTTAAAATTCGGGCCACAAAAAAGCTCGGGCCCGAGCCCGGCCCGGCCCGGAAGACACTCGGGCCGGGCTTTTCCCGGGCCTGTTGCCATGTATACACAATACCAATGTGAAAACTTCTAATTTATAAGGTCAATATGCAATTTAATAAGTCAATACTTCATAAGTTGCATCTAATTCCACTCAAGCATAATCCTCTGTGAACTCTCACTGCATCTTTTCTGACTCTTTATGACGTAGATTATCTAACGTCATAATTAGTCTCAAAACTAATATGACCCTAATGGTTGCAGACTGTATGCTCCATGAATTAGAAACTCATTCTTAATATCTCAAAGATCACAAAGAACGTGTCTCAAGATCCATCATATGGTCTATATGGTATCAAAATAACTCGTAACAATCACAATTAAATCGATATCGTTAATAGTACATAATAAAATATTCAGTATGTCATCATCACATGATACACAAGATTGATTAGACATTCTAATCAATATCTCTTTCCACAAAGGAATCATCCTTTACAAAAGATGAATACTATATATAAGACACACTTTAACTGTCAAACAGTTATACTAACTGTCATACAGATAGTCTTGTTGTGTCTTTTATGAGATCATATCTAATGCACGAATAATAGGAGTATCTCATAAGTCTCTTAGTTTTATATCTTATATAAAATTTTATATCGAATATAACAGAGACTACTCACACTGCTTTCACGGAGTTAAGAAGACTTAGGTAAATATTTTACCTCACAAACATCTCATTATTACCATAATAATGATAATGTCGTTAGGATATATAACACTAGAAAAAAATGTGTACACTCCCACTAACCCTTTTATCATATATGTATTCTCTATACTTTGATAAAATCAGACAATCTGACTGATATCAAATACAGAGAACACAGATTTTCAGAAGGCTCTCCCGAGTCTACAATAGGTTCTATAAGCTAGTATATCAAACTTCAATCTCAGCAGAACACAAACTCTAGGGCCATTCCAGAATGTACTCTTCAAACAAAGAAATCACAACTGATCTCTTATCCGAATAAGCCATTCAAAAAATGCCACTTTGTATTCTTCAGTTAAAATACACAATTTAATATCAACATTAACCAACAAATCTTAAATTATTCAATCAGTGCGACTAGAGACAAGTTTCCTCAGAATCTATAATAGATTGCTGAGTATAAACTTTCTCACTGTCATACTGTAAATGTCAAACCTTTAATTAGCTCACATTGTTTTTGCTGCGCAAACCATTTGCACAATTTATGAACTATTCATAACAAAAGCTTAATCAAGTTCAAAACTTGATGGTAGTAAGCTATGAATAATCTTAGATCTATTGTTCAATGGTAATTTCTGAAATCGATATCAAATATCGCTTCCACTATAAGTTATAGGATAATTTTTTTCGATAAGAAAATAATAGAACCATTAAGTATCAAATACTAGTAAATGATTCTAACATCTTATTGGACTTATACGGAAGATGTTTAATGGTCGTTTCATCTTATTAATTATGTAGTTCCAATTATAGTTTATCATTCTCACATTTGACTTCAATAAGTCAAGTCTTTTCTACAATGGTTAACATCTGATGTTATGCACCAAATAACAAAATAATTTTATTACTTAGGATTGTAGGAAAAATATTCTATCAAATAGAATACAATATTTTATAAAATAGAACAAATGATAAACTTTTACTTGTACCTCCAAGGTGCAAGACCTTTCAATTATATAACCATTATACAAAAGAAAGATTCAAATCTCAAACTTTTCAAGATTCAAATTTTCTACCTCTACATATCATATACGCAACTGTAGAAACTAATGGAACATTAATTAAAAGGATGAATTGGTGTTACTGGAGCATATCCCCAAGAGTATTGAAACTAATTCGGCAACACTCAATATCAAACGAATCAAATCATATAAGATTCGATTACTCCCACTTACCAATTCCATTAAGATGGAATCATGGAAGAATTATATTGAGTAAGAATCATATTCACTGAATAATCTTAGAACTAATTGCCATAAATTCATACATTTGATCATATCAAATAACTTTAAACAATTCAAAGATATGTTATGAATTTTAAGGACCAAGTTTTCAAAATTTCAGATCGAATATCTTTGAACTTGCCAAAGATGTTCAATCTGTGTTTCATCAGAACAGATTGAAAGTTCTTGAATCTTTCAAGACGTTCAATATGTGTTATTTCTGAAACACGTAACTAGGTTATGACAATTCATCAACTAAGTTACGAAATAAAGAAAACTACCTTAAGCAATGATTATTTATTAAACTACATACATCTAATATATCGGTTAAATAAATCTTATACTCCAATGACAATCATTGGTTAAATGAGATTTAATCACATTCCCGAATATAATATTCATTAAATGGATAAGGATATGTGGTGTGATATCGTATCATACCATCATTTACCCTACGGAATAAGCATCTAATGCTAAAGTGATGAAACTCCTAGAGCATTGTTCTAAATTATTTACTTTACCGAATATTTTCTTAATGTTTATCTCTACGTTAATGACACTACTAGTTGTAATAAAATATATATAACAACTGTTTTATAAAGAACAAGTAACTATCCAATAGTCACAAGTTCTGATATCAAATATCAAAACAATCATTAAACAATATTTTAAATAACTAGACGGGAGATCCGGTATCCAATACCTATAGTTGTCGTATTGTGAGAATCAATATTTTCTATACACAACTATACGCATCTCATTTCTATAGCTTTATAATTTGCTTTCAATTATTCACAACAATTGCAAATAATTGATTAGCAAACTGTGACAGACATATTACCTCAAAAGGTAACTAAAGCTAAGAAACGTCATTATGAGATAAAAAAAATACCTTATGGGGTTTTCTTAATGCCAGTCAAGAATCTCGAGACATGAACTGATTCTTGTCAATTCTTACTGCACAAGAAACTATTATCTCTACAGAATAATATCCTATAACGGATATCTTTCTAGATTATCTATGATGACTTAGTAACTAATTCACTGACCATCTTTATTTTTCAAGAAAAATGGAACAACAGTTCCCGATGGTTTAGACTAATCTAACAATATCCTAGTCTAATAGTATCTAGAACTTATTCTAGATTAGGCAACCATAAGTCAAGTCAGAAACAACATATTAAAATATGTAAGCAGTGAATTAAAAGTTTAATTCTATCTACTATAGAACAAAGAAAACAAATATGCGGCAATTTTCATAATATTACACACTCCTTAAGTTATGTAATATTTTAAACTTAGCAGTTGACCGGCGTAAACACACACGTATAACGCAAGCGTACGTATCGTTCAAGTAGTATAAAAAGTATCGATCCCACGAGGACTTAATACCTAAGTTATTAATTTTATGAGGTTAAATGATTACTAGTATCTAACAGGTTGTTTAACTAATTTGAAATAGCGACGATTCTAAATTTAAAGACAATAAAATAAAATTTATTGAAAAGATATTTTGAGAAAATTCAATATTAAAACTATCTAGGGTTGTGATTTATTCCAATATTATATAAAGATAAAGTGGTTATTTTATAATTGGGTAATATATTGATTTATTAACCTGAAACACTAATTTATGTAAAAGCCTCTTCCGATGGTCAATTACAAATACCTAGTATAATCCAATTGAACCATATGTCTATGTCAACCAAATTACCTAGATTCATTACGATTAAGTTCCAATTAAGACTACCCCCGCCCGACAGGTATATTCCTATCCTGTAAGGAAATCTATTGAAAGGGTTATCTATCCTTAAGGAAGATCGTGGGCTATTGAATCTAAGGTCTTAAACTTAAAATCCCTATGTCTAGTTCATTTTAAGTTTACCTAGTCAATTTAATTAATGGCCAGTTAATTAAAGAGCATTAAGATTAAGACTCAATAAATAAATCTTTATATTACCCAAATTATAATCTAACCCTTATAAACCCGTGACATTGAATTTCATCACAACCCTAGATATTAACTTAGTTATGACACATAGCTAGGGCTGATAAAAACTTGAAAATAAAAGACATAAACTGCTGAAAAGTAATTGCGATAATGACAATGCTGAAGAGAAAATTATAAATGAAATAAAATGCTAAGGCAAAAAGGAATTACTTTTAATATTACTAATTTAGATATCTCCCAATAAAATAATATATAAACTTATGAAATTATTTAATCAAC